>JACAXG010000036.1:2964-198887 GCA_018881555.1 Amblyornis subalaris | reverse complement strand
TTACTCGGGATGCTCCTGAAGGAGCACTGTTTTGTTTCCAAAATCACAAGCTGAAATCATGTACCATATGGTCAAGTACAGAAGCCATTCTTGTGGTTTTTGAGAGCAGTTTCTTTGATTGAAAGTGGGCAAAGGAAGGATAAGGACAGGAGGTGGCTGTTAGAAAAAGAGATGTCATTGTGTAAAGCARTTTGCTTTTCTTCCTGGTCTCATTTCTCCTCTCCTGGGGAGCAGAATGAGTTGTATTCACTGCAGGGATCTTCAATGGGGACAGAAAAAACTCTGCAGCCGTGAACTACCCAGCATCTGCTGGGCCACACTTTGTCCTCAGCTTCCTGCTGTAAAGCTGAACTCATTCTGTTCAAGACAACAGATCTCTGCATTTATGTTGTTGTAGTCGGGTGAAAAATTGGTCCATTTAACAAATCTCATATTGCCAGAAGGCTTTTGTTACTCCCAAAGACTGTGCTCTCCACATGGACCAGCAGAGGAATTCAGGCAAAATCCTCCCTTTCCATACTATGGAACAAGAATTGGAGGACACCACACATGGGTGATGAGGTTTTGGGAGTGAGGAAATATTTGCTGCTCTTTTTTTCTCTTCTACCAGGTCACATTGTGTTCCAACACTGTGAGAGAATACAAGCTGGAGCTGGTGGTGGACATAGATGGTGTTGGCAGTAAGATGTTGACACTGCCCCTCACAGCCAGGTACCARCACTTTCCTTGCAGCTGCTTGTCGTTCCTCGTGCATCCAGCACCAGTACACTGCCTGGCTGCAGCTCCAAAGGAGAAGTGTTGCTTAATGAGCTGGTTCAGCCCATCYAGGCATGAAAACAGTGCTAGGAAAGCAGCCTGTGGTGAGAAGCACCCCTGTTCAGAGCCAGGCATGGCCCTAGGCCTTCTTCTAAAGGGAACTGAATAACAYTAATTATTGGCCTGGGTTTTGGAGCTTGAGGTGTAACAGATCTCCTGAGGGCTGCCTCTTCTTCTTCCTGCAAGTTGTGGACTTGTGCTGGGTTGTGACCACCCTGCAGCATTGGTTTGGGACACAGTGAGCAGCCTGCTGAGAGCTGGGGTCTGGTTCATTGTGCCAGTGGGAAAGGGATCATGGCAGGAGTGGGGAGGGCCAAGGATCTTATGAAGAGTAATATAGTCCTTGATGTGGCAGGTGAGCTCAGGTTTCGCTGCTTCCCTCTGGCTCTTTTGAGTAATGCTCTCAGMGTTGAGGCCAAAAGCTGTTCTTTCTGCAGCCAAATTCCATCCTGTTGTGCTGTTGTGGGTGTCAGTTTAATGACAAGAGGGATGCAGTTCCCTGGTGCTGTTCCCTCTCCCAGGCAGAGCCATCCAGTCAGTGCCTGGGCTGCAGTTTTGTAAGGCAAGAGCAAATGGGGGCAATCAGTGTAGAGACCCATGGGGTGAAGAACTGAGGGAGCTGTAGGAACCGGAAGAGGTTGATCTCCCACTCTGTAGGGCTTGTGCCCTCCACTGCTGGAAGAGATGGCTCAGTTTTCAGGCAGGGCAACAGTGCTGTAGGGGAGGAGGGAGTAATTTTTACTGATACGCTGGAGTCTTGTGTTCCTTGAGCCTTGGTGGGCACTGCTCCGTGTTGGGAAGGCTCCCCCATAGCTCATGGCTCACTGGGGCTGTTGGAGGGGTCCTTGCAAGCGTCCTTGGGCAAAGAAGGGGCAAAGCTGCTAAGACAGCTCTGGAACAGTACTCTGCCTGCACACTTGGAAGCGTCTGCCGTGCTGAGCCTCAGGGCCCTCCTTGACAAGAGGTGTTCGAGAGAAAAGAAGTAAAAGGCAATTTATCACTGTAGGAGTATTAAACCTCTATTTGATCCGACAAATGTGTTATGCTCCATTTCATGCTCTTCAAGGGCAAAAGTTCTCAATTCTCTCAGTATCTCTAATTCCTTTGGGGTCGTCTCTTTGCCCAGATGCGTTGTTCCTCTGCTGAAAGTGCTCAACCCCGTCATGACGTTTGGGCGGTGCTGTCTAAAGGTCCCCTACCAGAAGATGCTGACCCTCGTGAATTACAGTGACCTTCCTGGCTACTACAGCCTTGTTCCTCAGGTTTGGTTGAGGGGTTTACTAGGGGAATRAAAAGGTTTGGATAAGACCTTGCTGGTTTCTATTCAAACCTAAAGGTTTGCTGAGAATGGGAACCTACCTGAGTACAAACGTTAGGAAGCAGTTTAACCTCTTGAGGAAGATGTTTATATTCTAGTCTTTGGGTTGTTTTCATGTGGGAGAGCTTAGAGGGTTGTGAAAATCTGATGCAAGGAGGCTGCCTGCACAGGAGTGGGTATCTGTGAATGCAGCAACTTTTGGACCCCTTGGTGAYACTCAGCACCTACACCTTGCATCTTGTTTTGTGCCTTTTTTCTTTCTCCTGACGATTTTTAAGTGTGTGTGAATTGCTCTTGTGGTAGACATTAAGGAGTTAAAAGTTTCCTCAGTTCTGAAGTTGCTTTTGATTCTGTCCCTTTTAGGAACACAAGAAGGATGCTCCTGTGTGGTACTCCAGCTCCCAGCCATGTGGGGTTATCGAGGCTCACAGCTCTGTGGAGATGCCACTTACACTTGAGGCCCAGTCATCGGGAGAGTACAACATCACTGCTGGTATCGCTGTGTTTGGGAACGAAGGATCCCCACTGGTGAGAGCAAGGGGAGATGTGTGCCTTTGAGCAAGTCATCCCAGTGGGGTGTAGATTGGACAGGGATTCTTCCAGGAACTTGTGATATATGGCTGGTGTGGACAAGAACGGAAGGGATTGGTGGCACAAGCAGCAGTTTATGCCTAGAAAAGAGGGAGGATGGAATCCTCGTAGGTGGTAATGTCAGTGCCTGACCCAGCATATAGTTACAGATATGGGAAATGGGATAACAACCCCAGTCTGAAACACAGACCAATCCCTGGGTTTCACACTCTGCTGTGTCACATAAGTGCTGCTTCATTAGAACTGTTCAGGAGCGCACAGGGACAGTCCTGAATCCTGCTAAAGCAAGCACTGTGTACAAGACCACACTAAAGGGATGTTTTGTGCAGAGCTGGATTGAGGCTTTTCTGAAAGTCAGGTCCCTCAGGTCTGAGAAATATCCATCATATCTCCTCAACAAAAGCCCCAGACAAAGACATAGGAATGTCCACACAGCTTGCATCTGGAGCACGGGCTTTGGTTGTTTTTCCTACCATGTTTGGAAATGGATGAGGCAAACAATTCCTGAACTAAAGCCTCCTAAAAGAAGATTCAGGCATATGTCATAACAGCAGTGACTACAAAACGTAGGCCCTGTCTGCCAGGCATGGATGCTCTTCATCCCTAAATAGTCAAATGTGACATTACAGCCCCACCAAAGCCAACRGTGCTGCAGGATGTGGGTGTGTGTATGTAGCAATAGCACTGAGGACCAAGTTGCCATCTGCTTTTATTCCTGTTCCCTGTGTGGCACATCACCTGTAATGCTGGTGAACAGGGCTTTTCTTGTCCTTTTTAAGAATACTGTAGATGAGGGTTTTTTTTTTTTTATAAGCGTTTTCCTCAGTGAGGATATATCATGTTGTTTCACAYTAATCGAAGCCAGCCTGGGCATCCTCCAGGTGTTATTCTGCTCATCTCCAAATGGGCTCTGCCTTGCCTTTGCTGCTTCTGCTCCGTTGTCACCTGGAAGCAAAGCCAGCTGGTGAGGCACAGCTCTTCCCTCTGGCTTCTCCTTCCTGGGAGCCTTGAGCAACATCACCCATGCTGCAGCTCCCTGGGACTCCCTTCTCCCAGAGGGATAAAAGATCCATCATCATGCAGGGCTTTAATTCCTTATTCTTGAGGTACCAGCCATGATACATAATTTTTGGCTCTTCCTTGCATGCAGTCATGTCCCAAAGGGATGTGCATTTCTGGATTCTGCTCCTTCTGACTGGAGGTGATTCTGGCACCTGTCAATGCCATTCCCTCGAGTCAGATATCACTAAAAGTTTTACATCATGGAGGCTAGTTTCTTCTGTAGTTAAATCATACTCCAAGCCCTCCAGTGAATCTTATTGGTATTGGGAGTTTTATGCATTCAAGTCCTGTGTAAGGGTTGGAGTGTTTAGTGAAATCCAGCAAGACTGAATAAATTCTCCTGGTTTTCACTGGTAGTGAAGCAAAGGTAGTTTAGCAAATGGATCCATGTTCCTCCTCCCATGGTCTGTGACAGCTCTGCAAGAACAAACCTTTTGTGTTTCAGACTGTTCTTAAGTCAGTTCAGACTTTTTTTTAAGAAAAAATACTGCTTGAATGATGCAATTACTTATTAATGCCCGTTACTCATATAGTATGAAGAATACACATAAGCACAAACTGGAGGCAGCTAACTTGCCTCAGCTCTACTCTGAAGAGCCTGCTTTGCTTCTGACTTGTTCTGGTTTCACCAGTGTAGCTTTGGGAATGTTAAAGAACTTAGTGTTCAAGGATGGCTGTGCAGCAGCAAAAGTCGGGAGGGTGGTTTGGGGCAAGGTGGAGCAGTGAATGGGGCAGGCAGGAGGTAGAGAAAATAGCAGTGTAGAGGAGGTSAAGAAGCAAGCATGGAAAACAGCATTTCTTTGTCCCCAGGAGCTTGTGGCTTTCAGATGGGATCACTGCAGACCTCACACTTGCTCCTGGCCTTCTGTTTCAGTCTACAGCATTGAAAAATTCAAACAGCCATAATTATCCCCATTCTAGGAGAGTCCTTAGAGCTGTCTAAGCTTTTAAAACTCTCCTCGTTGCATCTTTTTTTGATCTTTTCTATCTTCTTCCTGGAACAGGAAGTCCATTTAGAGTGCATTGGACAGGGACCAGTTGTCTATGTGTATCCGAAGYGGATGGACTTTGGCGTTGTGCAAGTCTTACAAGACAGCTCCAAAATTCTCCGCCTCTCCAATCAGTCTGTCATTCCTGCAAACTTCTCGGCAGAGATGGTAAGTGTCTGTGGGGCTGTTTTCCAGTGAAAATAGCTGGTCGGTAGCAGCCCTAGACTTGTTTTTTGTATGCAACATTTTTATGTGACAACGTTCTGTGTGAGAGGAAGCAAGATACTCCATCTGAGTGCAGCAAGAGGAGCCTGGATCTCAGGCACACCTCAGTGAAACAGTTTGCAGAGAGGCTGGAGCAGAAATTAGTCTGGATCATGTTTGCAAGTTCTCCCTTTATTTCGTGGACGATATTTAGCTGTGCAAGTCATGTTTTTGGAGCTCTGAAATCAAGAGAAGCTTGTAGCCCTTTGCTCCTGAGAGGGCGTGGATTTCGCTAAGGTTTCCCAATTCCATCCGCATTTGCTGTGTGCCAAGYTTCTGTTAATGGCAGGGACAGGGGTGCGAGGTCTGCCCTCACACTGCTCACAGGGAGGCGAGTTTCACGCGTCCTGTGGGTCAAGCGGGGCGAGCTGCAGGCTGCTCATCTGGCAGGAGGAGCAAAGCTGGTGCAGCCAGGAAGGGCTTGTGGCTTGAGGCTGAGAAGGATTGCTCTCTGCTGGAGGGGGGATCTGTGAGAGGTTTGAAAACAGCATTTGGAAAGAGGTTCGTTCTTCTCCGTACTGGGTGGGTTGAACTTCTGGAGCTGGTTAAAGCCAACCCTGACACTGTGGACTTGTTTGTGTTTGTGGATAAAGCATCAGGCATTGTCTGAGCCCAGGCTCAGCCTCCTGGGCCRAGGAGGAAGGGGGTCAATTTTCCTCTTGCTGCTTTTCTAGCTCTTTGGGGGATAAATGTAACCTCAAAGTGGGGGGTTGCCAGGGCAGATTTACCTAACTCCACAATGAAATGCTGCTTTCCACCTCTGCAGAGAGCAAAGCACCTCGGCTGGGTGGGCCTGGCATGTAAAGGGTGGGTTTTGCATGCTGGTGCCAGGCCCTGCCCTGCAGAGCTGTGTCAGCTCRGCTGTGCTGGTGCAAGGCCTTCGCTGCCTCCCCTGGGCAGTTCCAGCTCTCTTGCCCCATCCCTAGAGGGAGGTCCATGAGAAAACAGAGGATGAGAATGCTTAGGAAGGCCGTGCCATGCCCACAGGGCACACGTACTGCAGGTTTTTTTCTGCTTCCTGCTTTCCTGCCCTGCTGTAACCATTTAGAGCTRACTTTTCCAAAGCAGAGGGCACTGGGGCACCTCTCTGCAGCTGATGATCAGTGGGAAGGGAGGGTTTCAGTCCTTCAGGGGTTGTTGAGAAGCACTGACAGTCMCTTGGGAAAGAAGGCTTTGGTGGTGTGTTTTGCTCAGCTGGTTTTGCAGAGTTATTCTTCAGGCTCTCAGCAGTGTCCTCCAGCTGTGTGGCTGCTGGGGTGGGATTGGAGCTGTCCTGGCTTCCTCTGGCCTTGAGCCTTTGTGCAAACCCAGCTCCRCTGTTGGGAAGCCAGGAGAGAGCAAGCAGCTCCCCTTGGCAAGCACTCCAAAGAGAGACTGGAGGGGGAATAATCTTCTCCTGAGGAGGAGCATCCCTTGGGTTGAGCAAAACTGGGCTAATGACGTGCGTCTGTTAAAGGAGGGTAAAATACAGGTTGTATAAGCTCTTGGAGAGTCGCTGTTGCCAGACTCTGTAGCTTAGATTTAAGGAAATCAAGCCTTTATGATTTTTATCCTCTCTTTAGTCCTCCTATTTCCTGCATCTCACAGCGGAGCAGGGTCCATGGTTTCCATCCTAAGTTCATGTTCGGCTTGTCTTACAGGCTGTCGAACACTCATGCTGGAGGATTGAACCTAGCAAAGGAGTGATCAAGCCTGAGACTGAGATGTCTGTGGTTGTCACAGTAAACCTGGATGATGCAGAAAAATTCCAGGACGAGGTGAAGCTGTTCATTGGGAACAGCCCTGTGACCATCATCCCTGTCTGGGCTGTGGGCATTGGCSCCACAATTGTCATCGACAAACCTTTCTGTCCGAAGTTGAGCTTTAGCCCCCACTTCAGGTAGGAGACTCTCAGCTCCCACTTCTCCTGTGGGCTCAGCAAGGAGCAATTTTTCCATTGTCCTTCAGGCTAGATCTTCAGTACTCAAGATCCCAGCTCTGTTTCCCTGAAGCCATGGGAATTCCTTTAGAAATACATCATTTGAGAGTCATTAGATATCCTGGAAAGCTACAACAACTGAAAAGCTGGAAGACCTGGCTGTGGCTAAAGCTTTGAGCTCAGGCAGCCTTTAGGGCAGAGGTTTTATTACAGAGTATGCAGTCAAAGAACACAATCAGGGTGCTGAAGCTGAGTAACCGCAGGGAAATAGCAGCTCCCATGACATTTTCCATCTCTATTTCTCTTCTAGCTTCACTCCCTGCTGTTACCACTTCAAAGTGACAAACAAAGGACGACGCCCCCATGAGCTGTGCTGGACCACGGAAAGTTTCGGGAACTTTCAGCAGAATAATCATGCCCCTGCCCTCGGTGGCACCAAGAGTAAAGATGCTTCTCAGACCCCCAGACCTGGCAGCCCYGTGTTCAAGCTGYGGCCAGCTCAGGTGGGCTTGCGGCCGGGCCAGACTGTGGAGATGGTGCTRGAAGGCTGCTCCAGCACTGCCCAGGTGAGGCCCCTGCAAAGGGCTGAGCCCTCCCTATCACATGCCCTTCACTGGGGCTTCTTATGCAGCCCCTTGACATTTGCCTGGGAAAAGGAGCAAGTGACTTCAAAAASCTGTTGTAAGGCCACAAGTTTCCATGGCAGCACCAGTTGCTTTCCTTGCTGGCCACYATCAGCTGCTAAGGCTTTTTAGTGTTTCCATAGCTACCAAAACCCAGCGCTTTATATARATACAGGCTGAAGGAAATACTGCTCCTTTGGGGCAAACAGGAGGTTACCAGTGTCGTGTGCTGAGGCAGAAAGGAAGGGCAGAGAAAATAAGTTACAGTTAGACTAGAAGCCCAGGCAGGAAGTAAATTAAACTAGTGTCAAGTGGTTTTTCCAAGGGAGGCAGGGAGTAAAACAAAAGCCCTGTGAAGGGTGKGAGTGTCTGGGAGSAGCTTCRCTTTTCCTCTGCAGACAAACACGAGCAGAGGGCTGGTCTAGCCCTGAGTCCTGGAGAAAAAAACCACAGTGTGCCAGCTCTAATGATCAGTGTGATGTCCATCCATGTGSGAAACTGCTCCCAGGGATCAATATAATTGACAACTTGACTCTTGTCAATCTTTATATTGCTGCTTGCCCCAGTCTCTCAGCCAGCTCTGGTGTCCCAAGGGCAGTCAGGTTTTGCAGCACCCTTAGAGAGCACCTCAGAATGGGAGATTTTAGCAGAGTCTTGTGGTGTTCTCCTACCTGGACCTTCCTTTACAGGGAAAATGCAGCTCTGCAGAGAAGCTGCCAGCTAACCCTGGTGTGCATTCCCTGGCTCCAGGACCCCTGGGCACAAATATTTAGAATAAATAGGCTGCAGCACAGAAAGAAAAGAGGGCTATTGATGAGRGCAGAAACTGTAATAATAATTACAGTCACTAATAATAAGTGACAGGAATAGGGCCCATGGGTGGATGGCAAGCCAGTGTGGGGTGTTTGCTCGACACCCTGCCAGCACCCACTGGGTGACAAGTGACTCTTGCRTGCAGGAGGCGAAGGAGCGGCTGCTGTGTCACACCATTGTGGGGAAAGAGAAAACAAAGAAACAGATAATGGAAGCGGAAGTCACCTGCATGTTCGTTGCTCCTGTTATACAAATGTCTTCCAGCGTAATCACTTTCCGTGTGGAGAAGGTAAGTCTTTGGATTGCATCCTGGCATTTAAAGGTGTAAGTGTTAAATTGGCTGGAAGGGTAGTAATAAATAACAAGAATTATTAGAGATGTATGCACTTCTGGGGTTGAAAAATGTGAAATGCATTGAAAGGGGAAGGAGGTCTATGGCCATTTAAGGTTGTTTTCCCTTGTCTCCTGTTTCTGTAGAAACTCGGTGATGTCTTGACTCTCCAGTATAAGTCTCTGTCTTTAAAAAACACCTCCATCCTGCCAGTCAGCATTGTGCTGGACTTGGAGCAGCCATTCCTCATCTGTGATGTGGACCGGCAGCCCCTCCCTGCAGATGCCCAGGTGAGCAGCTGTGGACCCTCCTGCCAGTGGGATTTGAAGAGAAGGGATGTGGTGGTGCATTTCTGCTGAGAGGTCCTCAAGTCAAGAAGTTCATTCTGTAGCATCAGCAGTGGACTGGCCTGAGCTGAATCAGCAGAGCTGCTGAAGGAAGCAAAATCTCATCTGAATTAGGAACATCCATGCTGTCTTTAAGGCATGAGGAGAAGAGAGCAGGAAACCAGGTCTGGGCAAACTATGCAGTGARGGTGTCTCCTGGAAAGCATCCCAGCTCTCCAGCAGCCTTGTATTGCTGCCAAGCACAGAAAYGTGAGCCTGAGAGAATCTCGGACCAGAGCGTGGTGCCTGCAGTCAGACCCTCGCTGTAAAGAAAGGAAGGATGAACTGAGAAGCCCACACTGGGGTCACACTTTGAACATTTAGTGTTTCATGCTGCCAGACCTTGGGTCTCRATCACAAAGGTGATTAATATTCTTCATCTCCTTGCAGCCCAGGAAGCTGGACGTAGGGGAGGAACTTCATCTCTGCATCCAGTTTAACCCGGCTTATGAAGAGGATTTGCATATCTGGGTAGTAGAGAAGGCTCTGAAGATGACCTTCATGGAGCATCCTCTTGAGGAGCAGATCACCATTCGGGGAGAAGTCTACTTCCCGAATCTCCGATTCCAGACCAATGCCCTGGACTTTGGCTGCATCATGAATGACACTGAACAAGTGCGTTCCRTGGAGATTACCAACTGCAGCCCAATGCCTGTCCAGTACCACTGGTCATTCCAGACARACAGACAGGTGAACATGATAAGGTATGTCCACGTTTGCCCTCTGCTTGAAGCTCTTCTTCCTGGTGTCCTATTTGTACTTTGCAAAGACCAAGGCTGTTTGCCTGGGATTTGACAATGCTTTTGAGTTTTCCTTGTGGAAATAACACTGGCCAGTCATGATCAGGCTGGAAGCTCAGGGAATAGGTAGTCTCCACCAGTTTGACACTGGGCTGGAAACAATGTCCACCAGCCAAACTGGGACTGTAGGCCTTCCCAAAACTTTTCGCATAGCCAGTAACCTGGAGTCCTGCTTTATCTCTGGAGCTACAAAGCCATACTTAGGCACTTGGACAAGCAGATCTGTAATGTGACCCCTTTTCAATCCCTGCCAACCTGATTTGTTGTGCTTTCTTACAAAGAACCTGCACAGGTGCTGCCACCACAATGTACGGCTGCTGTCCCAGTCTCTTGCTGCTGCTTTGCTATAGGCCCCATAGTGGTTTCCCCTGGGAAGAAAAGCTGCTTTCTCAGACCTCTGTGGCCTGAAGCAAAGACCACCATGGTGGAGAGAGTTCTGGCCTGTTAACCCACACTCACCTTCACAAAACAGCTCTTTGGTATCTGACAGAGATCAGCAGGTTCTGCTGCAGCTTTAAGGATGGCTGAAGCTGTTGGTGGGAGCACCTCTCTGAACATCCCTGGAAGCAGGGCCAGCCAGGGCTGGGCTGTGCTTTCCGAGCCCAAGAGCAATCCTGCAGTCGTGCTGGGGCACAYCTATAAACGCATTTCTGGCAGTTCCTCCTGCTGTGACCTCCCTGCAGAGTGCAGGAGTCTGGGCTGGGCAGTTTTCATGACAGAAGTGAACGGTTTTTCCACAATGCCCCGGGAAACCAAGCCAAGTTAACCACTGGGCATTGAAGTGCTGCTGTCACAAAGAACAGGGCTCATCCAGGGAAYTGGAGCTGGCTTAAAGGAAACAACCTCTATAGCTCTGAGGAGGTTCATGTTTGATAGTGTGGGGAACACTTGCAGCTTGGCACAGTGACAGGCAGGCACGACTTGAGTGTGTCCCCAGTATGGCATTAGAAACACAAGCAGAGTTACCTTGAGCACCTGCTGCGATTTAAAACAGCGAATGCRACCTGGGGGTGTTGGAAAAGATCAACTCCCCACTTAACCCTGCCAGCAATGTTGGGAAAACATTCCAGACAAACACCTGGGAGAGCTGCAGAGTTTCTGACGTTGGCCCTCAGGGGGATGAGGAAGGGTTGGTACTTTCAGGTGGGTGCACGGGGTGCTGTGCTGGCTCATCACTGGTCAGATGTGCCCCTCTGTGCTTCAGTCTCACTTTTTTGTATGGTTTCTCTGTCTTTTCCCTTCCCGCCGTGCTTTTTGTCTCCCCGTGAGGCATCCATCTCTGTCCTCTGTAGTTCCTCGTTGCAAGCAGTTACCAGCTGCCTGCACCGCTGCTACCCCAACGTCATCCCTGGGCTGCTCCGAGCATGGACCTGCTCCAGCCTGGTTTTGGAGTGGCTGGATCAGACTGTTACTGAGCTCACCACACCAGCAGCCACCCAGGGGCCTCATCCCAATGAGAAGGTGCACTTGCAGGCATCCCTCTCTCCCACTGCAGGTCCGTGATCATATTTATGTTATTTTCCAGGTTCATCCCTTCACYACCTAAATTCAAACCCCAAACACCACAGAAAGAGAGAAGGTTTTCAAGGAGGCACTCCAAGACTGAAAGTGTGGAGGAGCCAACCGAAGCCCCGGAAGCAATGCAGGATCCTGCCCAGGAGCCAGCGGATGCAGAGGACTCCCTGGAAGCAAAGGTAGATTTTCTTGTGCACCTACCACTTGCGTTGCCTCCCCAGCTTGCCATGCTCCTGCTGACCTCCCTTTTTGCTGCCCTGCTGTCCTGTGCTCTGAGAGTGAGCTAGGCAGCAGGGCCAGTGGCTGGACATGGTGTGTCTGGGGAGGGAGAAATAGGACAGTTTTGCTCGGAGAAGCCCACTCAGATCCTACAGACCTATGCTGAGTATGGGATTTTTTTGGCTTATTTTCTTTACAATGTAAAATGAGGTTTTTATGTGCATCATGACGAGAAAGCTTCCGGTTTCCTTCCTGCATCAAGCCATGATGAGTCCTGATCTCCATATACCGCCTTCCCAACCCAGCTAGAGCTCACATCTCTGCCTTCGCCCGARAGCTGGCATTGCGGTGACAGCCCCAGAGCTGTCTTTTAGAAAGCAAGACTTTGCAAAGTGACTGTCTCTTCCTCCTAGCATGGAAAAAGGCCTTTGGTCTGCCAACTTCCCTGGTGAACACTGGCGCTTTGGAGTGGGAGCTGGCCCCTTGTTCTGCATCATGTGAAACAGAGGCTTATGGGGCAATAAAAAAAGGAAGTAAGGAAGCAGGGGAGTTTCTGAAAGCCCCTGAAAATGTCAGCCTTATGTTTAATGAGAGGGGTTGTACYTGCTCACATCCAAATATTGGTTGTTTTAACTCTGCACATTTTTTTCTGAATCAGGAGAAACAAAGCCCTATAGATGCAAAGAATACTGTGGATGAATATTTTCAGATAGAGGCATAAAATCATCTATATTTCCTGGTTGTTGCCATGTATGCACAAGTAAACCAGGGAAATTCAAGTGGCCATCCTGGAATCCTGGAATGGTTTGACTTGGAAGGGACCTTGTTTTTGCTGGTCCCTACCTTCAAAGGGATGTAGTTCCACCGTCCCCTGCCTGAGTGCTGGGGGCACCCAGTTCCCTCATGCAAGTTTGCATGTAGGAAGTGCAGACGAAGCCCGGGTCTCATCTGTGTGTGGGCTTGGACCTGCACTTGACTGATGGCATGGATATTTCCACACTTGATTTGTGCCCAGGTCCCATCTCAGCTGCTCCTGGTGWGGTGAGGTGGTGGAGCCTGCAGCAGAGAGACCTTAGTCAGACCAGCCAGCTGCTCACTGCAGCCCATGGTGTTTGTTTTCCAGGAGCTGCCACCCACTGCTGTGGAGCCTCAGAGCCTGGTGAGGATGAGGGGATTGAGGCAGTCTGCAGAGGTGGAGCACATTCCCTTGAGAAYGGAGGAGGTAAGTGGGAATCTGTCTCTCTTCCATCTTTCCAATGMGGAACACAGTTCTGTAGCCCTCACGCCTTCTGGTGGCCCTCAGCATTGCCCACAGAGGGGCCTCACATCCCTCCAAGTCCATCACAAAGCACTGCTGAAGCAACTGGTCACTGGAGAGGCCATGTGGGACATGTTGTAGGGCTGCCCAAGGATGCTCCCTATGTAGCACCTATGGAGGGCATTGCTCCCATTTACCTCATCAGGTGGTTGATTGGAAATTTTTGTAGGAACTTGTGCTGTAGCACCTTGAGAAATCAGCACATGAATCAGAGAGAGAGGAAAAAGCCTCAGGAGTCAAATGAGCTGGGCTGGAGTCCTCCCCCCASCTGCAAAGATTCTCACCTCCAAGTCTCCTGTTTTTCTGAGGGCAGTGAGAAGTATTTCAAAAGGCAGGTTCTGCAGCAGAGAGAATTTCTTGCTGCCAGGAGACGTTCCAGTTTACTTTAATGTAGTGTATTAATGCACTGATACATGCATATGGGGGAAGATTTTCCCCATGGTCCCTCTGCTGGTCAGTGGCATGGACGCAGGATGAGATTAGGACAATTCTGGCTGTGTTTGAGGAATAAGCCCCTTCAGCTATGACTGCACTTTGCTCCAAGCCACAGCTGCTCTTCTGCATCCATTTCCATGCTCGACACCTGGATCTCTCCTCCCGTCCCTCCAGGTTTTCCATGTCCACCCGCTGTCGGGTGTGCTGCAGCCAGGCCAGACCCAGCCAGTCACCTTCACCTTCTTTGGCCACCACAACACTGTCGCCCGTGCCAAGGCGCTGTGCCAGGTGGAGGGAGGCCCCACCTACGAGGTGGTGCTGTCCGGGAAGGCTTCGGGCCTCAGCTACCAACTGGACGTGCAGGAGATCGACTGGGGACTGCAGGTACCACATGCTTCTCCTGGCACAGCTCCTTGCCTTGGAACCGTAGCCAGCGGGTTCCTGTCCACCTCAGTCCTGGGCTCCCTCCCCTTCTCAGCTCCTTTGTTGGCTTTGGGGCTTGGARTACAACCTTTGAGGGATATGTCCAGCATCCAAGCTAGTTTTTAATGGCCATCTCCACCCCTCGCCACCCCGGCCAAGGAACCCAACCACCCCCCCTTCAAGGGACCTAAGGCTGCCTCCTGGGGCAGGCAGGACCCCAGTGGAGATGTCCAGAGGGACATGACCCTGAGACATTCCTCCACTGATCTGCTCCTAAAGCTTTAGCTTCAAGAAGTTGCTCTTGTCTAATATTCTTGTTTAATCCACAAAATAATCCAGGGAGGAAGTTGGGCTTTCAGTCACTGTAGCTGGAGAGAATATTCCRGAATAATCCCCAATTCTTTTCACTTGAAAGCCGACAGATATTTCCAGCTGCTGGCCGTGTCTGTATTGCCCTGTGTGTCTCCCTTGTTGCCTGTATGTTTCTTGCCAATACTTGCATGCAGGTGCCCTTTCCTCTGGAATGCCTCAGTGTCACCTCCTTTCTTTCTCCTGGCTGTTGGTGACCCCTCAGAGTGCAGGGGACCTGCATCCCCTGGTTCATTTATTACTGGCCCTTACATAGTTTTACCACCCCTCTGTAGCTGTGTGATTGCATTGTGGCTGTTCGCTTTCAACCCCATGAAAGAGGAAGGAAATTCCCAGCAGCAGGCCYGTATCTATAACTTTCCACACCTCTGTCCTCTCTCCAGCTGTTTAATGAAATCCTCAAAGCAGAGGTCACCCTGCGGAACACCGGGATGTTTGAATTCACCTACGTGGTGCTAAACCCCAGCACTGGCACTGCAAAAAATCCTCTGCCTGGTGTGCCCGTGGTTGTGCCCACCACAGTGAGTAACACAAGTGATTGGCTCTGGCCCTGTGTCAGGTGCCCAAGGAAAGGGTTAAAGGGAAAAAAAGGGGGAAGAAGGGGGGAAAAATCCCCAAGCCCAGACACAAGAGACAGGGCTATAAGCAATTGCTGCTGGGGGCAGAGGAGGTCAAGCAAGTGCTCTCCTAATAGATTCCCCCGTGGCCTTGGCTGGCAGGTACCACTGGCCAGAGGCAGGAGCTGTTTGGACCCTGACTGCTGAGCTCTCTGGCTGTGCTGGCACTGGAGTCAAGYGGTGCCAGCTCTTCTGAGGGTCGCCTTGTTCGTTGTCCCTGCCTCCCTGCTGCCGGCCCTAAGCAGCATTTATATATTCCTTGCTTGGGCTCGAAGCTCCTTTGCCGGAAATTGTCACAGCCTCTGTGCTGGTCCCTCCATCCTCCAGCTTTGCTTCTCAGCAGCAGCTTTGTGGGGCGGTGAGGGAGGCAGGGAGGAGCGGGGCTGGAAGCGCAAGGAGAAGAGTTTGCAGCATCCCACCATCTCAGCTTCTCAGTCCCGCCTGGATGTCTTTGAGCTTCAGCAGTTTTCCTGTCTTTGGCCCTCTTTGGAATGGGAAGAGGAAGCCAAATGGCTTTCTCATTATTTCATGCCTGTCTCCTCCAAGGSATGACACGCTGGTGCCCTCTTCCTGCGAGCATCTGCAGACACAGCTCTTCGTGAGCCGCGCGGTCAATTGCTGCAGCAGCATCCTGGTGCTGGCAGCTTGGCCCGGCTCCCTTTGGCTGCAGCCGTGTTGTGTGCTGGAGTAACTCAGGAGACCCAGTGGCAGCATTTGTCCTGCTCAGCTGCTTCTCCCTGCAGTGGGAACGGGAGTCAGGAGCCGAGGGTCCAGCCCAGTGTGCAGGGGGTGAGCCAAGGAAAGCTGCAGCAGTTCCTGTCACCCAGAGCGGTGTTTTACTTCARCCTCGCTGGTGTGAGCCTAGCCTGGGGCTTGGGCAGCCTTTCTGGAAGCCCGAAGAGGAGGTGCCCCTCCCAGCATCACTTTCATCCCCAGATCTCATCCTAGTCTCTCCTCCTGCATTTCCAGAGATGCATGTTTGCAGGACACCATGAGTCAGGATGCACTCGTGTACCCTTGGTGTAACTGCAGAGGCAGAGGTGTTTTTGTTGGGATCATTAATAAGGGGTCAGGCCCTTTGAGACCAGCCTGGAATTGCTGATGTGCTGTGACAGGAGTTGCTGGCCCTCCTGAGAGTGCAGGCATTTCACTCCTTTTCCACGGAGCCTGGCAAAARAGCTTTTATTTGCTCAGCATGGCTCTTGCTGGCAGAGGACAAACCCYGTTAGCAGCAGAGCTGTGCTCACACCAGGCTGTGCTGGGGCTGCAGCCTTGTGAGCCCTCGGGAGGACACCCTGCACCCCAGGGTCAGAGGCTCAAGCTTTTGGGTACCAGGAGGTTAGAAGGCGATGTGGACTGCTGGTTTCTTTTAGATGAGAACCTGTCTTGTTTTCTCAGCCTGTCTGTCCCCTGAGCCATCCCTCATCAAACCTTCTTTGGTGCATTCCCTCCCTCTTCTCCCACCCCTGCAGGGTTCCGTTGCACCTGGCGAGGAGCAAGTGTTGGAAGTCTATTATCTGCCAGGAAGGATGACAGTTTTCTGCAGGACTTTCCAGGTCCGAGTGGGTCATCTGGAACCAGCAGAAATCTTCCTGAAAGGAGAGGGGACCCTCCCTAGGATTACCTTGGACCTACCCTGGACGTTGAAAGGTGAGCACTGCCTGTCTGCTTCCTGGAAGATCCCCTGATTTTTTCCCCTACCATAGCCCATYGGGCAGCTCACACCCATCTCCACCAAGTCTGGCGGTAGCAGGGCTGCCAGACCAACACTCAACCTCTCTGGTTGCTTCCGGAGTCTTGAGCAGTTGAGCCCCTTTGGGCTTTCTCCCAGGAACCATCCTGCAGAGCTTGTCAGCACATCTGTTGGAGGCCTGGAAAGATGATGGCTAGACAGAAAAGCTTGGGAAAGCTGTAAGAGAGGCTGGCAGGGTTCTTGGCAGGGTTCTTGGCAGGGTTGGATTTGCATGACATTGCAGGGGATGAGATGCTCCTCTGTGAGGAGGAAGATGGGTGAGAGTGAACATGAGGATTCAGAGAGGAGCAGCAGCATTCACTTTCCATAGATGGCTTAAGGGGTTTGTTTCTGGGAGAGGTCAGTGTTGGAGAAGTGGGGCACCCATCCTTCTATTTGTGGATAATTTTTTCTTCAGGAAATGAAAAATATGAGAAGATATGGAAAGAAATACTAAAAAAYATGAAAACAGACAGGGAGAGCGATGAATCCTCTTCTCAGTTGGACATTACAGACCTGGAGCCATCCATGRATGACTCTGACGCCGAGGAGGAGCAATATCCACTCTCTGTAGATGACTCAAATGGTTTGTTTCTGGGAGAGGCCAGTGTTGGGGAAGTGGGACTTCCCATCTTAATTGGGATTGGCAATCCATCCAGTCTTCTATTCATGGATAAGTTTTTCCTTCAGGAAATGAGGAAGAAGAAAACTCCTTCGGGCAAGAGGAAGAAGAAAATGAAGGAGAAGAAGTAGAACAAGGAGAAGAGGTAGAACAAGGAGAAGTAGAGCAAGGAGAAGAAGTAGAGCAAGGAGAAGAAGAACAAGAGGAAGAAGAAGAACAAGAGGAAGAAGAAGAAGAAGAAGAAGAAGAAGAAGAAGAAGAAGAAGAGGAAGAGGAAGAAGAAGAAGAGGAGGAAGAGGAAGAGGAAGAAGAAGAAGAAGAAGAAACACAGAGCAGTGAATCAGCTTTTCTGTCGAAGTCTGCAACCACGGAGTCATCCGTGGATGAGTCTGTGGTAAGAACAGCTGCTCCCTCATTTGGCACGTGCCACCCTTCCCATGTCACCTGAGCCCCTTGCACCCCACAGAAGCTCCCTGGTGCCCTGATGGCACTTGGGACCTCCCTGCCCTCACTTGGCCATGAGCATGTGTCTGCTTAGCATTGCCCCAGGGACTGCCCCTCTGGTCATGGTCCCTCACAGAGATGCACCAACTTCTTGGCTACCCCAGGGAGGGATCCTGAAGGCTGTGCTCAAGGGATGGAAGGAGATACAGGTCATTGCTGGGGAGTTGGTTATTCCAACCCAAACCCTGCAAGGTTTACAGACCTTAACAGCAGTAGCCTGACTGTGCCCTGAGACTGTGCTGGCAGTGCTTTTATCCAAGCTGCTTTGGCACTAGCTGAGGGCAGACAAGTATCTGGAGCTCTGGAAGGTTCCTGCCTTGTCTGTCTGTCTGGCCAGACTAGCTTTTCTAGCAGTGGCTGGGCAGGCAAAGGTGCTGGAGTTGCTTCTCTGGAGATGAGGTCCTGGCTGAGAGACCAGAAGGTGTCACAGACACTTAGCAGCCAGACAAGAGGACCCCATCCCTCCTCCCAACAAGAGCAGGGTTGGGATCCTCTTTCAGGTCYTTGGGAAGGACATTTGCTAACCAACCACTGTCTTTTCTTTCCTCAGTGGGACACTTGGATGCAGATGGAGATAGAGCAGAAGCTGATAGAGAATCATATTCTGGAGGTGGAGAGAACTGTCATCTCCCATTCTCCAGAGGAGGACATGGTCTTTGACCGGCACATGCGTCGAAGTCTTGTCAAGTGAGTAGGGACTCCCATCTCCAGGTGCCCCAGGGATAACACCCTGCAATATCCTCTTCTCCTGAGAGCTCCTTGTGTCTGCAAAGCTGGGAATAGCTGGGACTTCAGAAAGGGTCTAGTCCCAGTGGCTGTGCCATGCTCTCTGTGAGCAGCTGAGTGTCCTCTCTTCCCCAGTGCCACGCTGAGCTTTGGACTGCTCAGCTCCCCACAGGTGTGGGGTTCTGTCCCTAGAGCTGAGGGAGCCCAGTGCAGACCATCAAGGCCTTCCAGGCAGCACAGACACCGTCCCTGCTGGCAACTCCAGCTGCCATCTTGGTTCCAACTAACAAAGCACACTGAGCAAAAGGAATTGCATGGGTCGACAGGCTGACTTGGAAACCCTAAGTCAGGCAGCTTGGATGCTGATGAGATGGCAGGGCTGACCTTCCCTTTGCTCCTTCATGATTCAGCACAGGCACAGGAGGCTCTACTTCAGGGAGAAGATGCTCTGCAAAACAGATCATTCATGTGCTTTCCTGAGTTGCATTGCTCTGGGAAAGGACCTTCCCGTGAATTTTGCCCATGTTGATTACTCCATTTATCAGTGCTGCTTTGGCAGCAGTTCTGGTTGCAGAGCTGTGAAGATTTCCTGTGCAGGCAAATCTTATTCCTAGGTCCCAAAGCAATTTCAGGCTCAGGCTGTACAGCAGGCTAAGAAGTTTCATTGAGACCAGTGGAGGCCCAGTGTCCTTACCTATACTGGCTTTTCACAGCAGAGGAGCTGTGACCAGTGTCCATTTAAAACTAATTGTATTTTCAGGTACCATTGGTAGCTGATAAAACCTGGGACCTGCACTCACTGTGATTTCTCAAAATCATTGCCAGGTGTCAGGCCTTGGGTTTCATGGGCTTGAGTTGAGTTTTTACATCAGTGAATACAGAATTATCCACTTTATTTGTATCTTCTATCCACTTGGAGATGTAGCCAGGCTGTGGTTTAAGGACTGTCCTTACYCCTTCTTCCAGCATTGAGCTGCCTGAGTACATCCTGAACATGGGCAGTGTCATTCGCGGTGAATTTCAGACACGAATTGTGAACATTACCAACTCTGGAGTGCTCCCAGTGTCCTTCCGGGCCGATGCAAGTGTCCTGCATGACACAGGTAACCAGTGCTGGAGAGACTTCCTGTGGGCATGAAGAAACTGTCTTGAACAGATTAGCTTAAGCCACTAAACATGGGGTGGGGTTTTGAATGTTTTCCTCTCAGTGCCCTTGTTGGGATCTTCAGAGCCAGAATTCTCCTGGCCAGCCATGCCCAGGCACCTGGCCTGCCTGTGACTGTCCTGAAGCTTCATTGCAGGGGCCAGATGGGCTCATCACTGTGGTCACCTCTCAGTATCTTCTGCCCTTGGCTCCCACGAGCCTTGAATACTGAGTTTGTTTGGGCACTCTGCGAACTTGTGTTGCAAACCGATGGGATCTGTTGTGGTTTGGAAGTGCTTTGTTTAGAGTTCATGCTGTCATAGCACGTGTTAAGCCTTTATTGAGGAAATAGCCTGTGAGATCGTCTGGTGGCTCAAAAGAGGCTTCCAGAAGAGGCCTTGAGGCAAGCCTGTGCTTCCATCAAACAGTGGCTCACTGTGTCTAAGGGGTGCTCAGGTGCCTCCTCTAAGTTGTTGTCATGGTAACAGCACAGCATAGGGGAATCTTAGTTGAAAATTCTCTTTTGGAGAGCTCTGTGCAACCTTCCCTGAGGTGCCTGATGAAGGAATTGCTGGAGCTCTTCCGCTGATCTGTTTTGGTTTTATCATCCAAGGTGGACCTTGGATGCTGGCTGTGAGAGCCCTTTCTCTTTGAGTGGTGGGTGACAAAGAAAAAAGAGCAGCAGCTTCTCTGGAGATGCAGAAGAATCTTTCCCAGGGCTGCCATGACCTTAATGTGCTTGTGACACATTTCCTGTTGCTTGTGTATCTCAGCTGCTTTATTTTCATCCGTTCAAGGTTTCAGCGTGGACCTGGACAGGGTGCAGGGCCTGCCCTACTGCTGCTCCCACACATTTGAAGTGCACTTTAATAGTGCCAACCTGCTAGAGGGAGAAGTGGATGCGCTCCTGCCCATCAAGGTACCACAGCTGTTGGGGCCCGCAGCAGGCTGGGCACAGCAGCAGGTGTCACCTGGACTCTCAGCTGAGTTCTCTGTCCATCTCTAGGTAGCAAGAGGCTACACAGTTCGCATCCATCTCTATGCCACTGTGGTTGAGCCCTTCACCGAGCCTAACGAACCCTGCATCTCCTCCACCCAATACGAACTCCCCCCAGAGAGACGTGAGAGCTCCRACGGCGAGAGCTGCGAAACACCTTTTGACTTGTCTTTGTCAAGGTGGTGATACCGCTGGGGTCTGTGGGTTTCAGCAGAAGCCAAGGACTCTTAGTGCACCCAGAAATCATATCCTGTGGCTCCTGCTCAGGGATGCTGGAGAGCTTTGGTTGCTGCCCCAGGGATGAGGAATGCTTAGTTCAGTAGTAACATCCTTGCATCAATCAGTTGCATGATCCCTGTTTTTCCAGCCAGGAAAGGGAGGCATAAGGGTTTACAGTGGCCTGTAATGCTGAGCGGAGAAAAGAGGTTTTGCTCACAGGCTGGTGTCCAACATCCCTCCAGGGCCTCTTCAGCTGAGGAGCTGTTCTTGAGGGTGCCAGTGAGGGGCTCTCCCAGCATCATGCTGGGTCTGGTGGAAGAGGTGGGAGGGTTATTCCCACTTGGGAAAATGGAGGAACAGCAGCTGTGCTCCTTCTCAAAGTTGCCTTTGCCTCCCTGCCCTCCATACTTTGAGCTCTCATATAAATATTGCCACAATCACATGATAAGATTTCTGAGCCACCTGTGGAATTTGAAGAGCTTGTGGTGTGTTCTCTTTTGTGACTCAGAGAGGGCTTTGTATTTAAGTGTTTAGACCTATAAAGTGAACAGAATATTCAGAGTCAGTGAAGGGCCAAGCACCAGCCAACTCTTCTTCACTCGCTGTGTAAATAGCAAGAAGGGCGATTGAACGGGTGAACCTCCTGATTTCCAAATGGCCTTATTTAGGGGAGCCCTCATTTACTTTCCTCATTGGTGCATGATTCCATGAAGCACCTCTCTCCTGTTCTGGAATAGAGAGGTTAAGCAGGAAAAATTGTTATCTTTAAAAAAAACATTTGCCTATTTCTATACCTGTATGGTTGAACTGACATGGTTTCTTCTCCAGTGGTACTGTCTGCTCTGAGAGATCATTTGAGGATAAAGAAACTGAATCCATATCTTCTTCAGAAGACAAACCTTGAACAGTTCAATCCTGACGTTCTTTGTGAAATTGGGAAGCTCTTTGTGAAGGACTTGACTTACACTAAGCCAGTGAATGCTTTTACATGTGATCACATGGAATTTCACTTACTCTGAATGACTCAATAAATGAACCAACTGAGTGATAAGAACCTTGAGGACTGGCATTGGCACACCTCGTTCACCAATAAAGCAGGGAAAATGTCTCGTGAAGAAATCTGTGAATTCTGAGCTCTGTACCCAGGCACGTTGCAAATTTCATGAGATCCTGTGCAGTTTTTCTCTTATCCCAGAAGAAGCTCTTCAAGATGGAGAACTGAATTCTGTCCACCTCTGTGAAGCACCTGAAGCTTTTATAGCCAGCTTTAACCACTACTTGAAGTCCCATCATGTCCCTTGCCACTGGAATTGGGTAGCTAATACTCTAAACACATATCATGAAGCCAATGACACATTTATGATTCTCATGGATGACTTTCTGATCGCAAATATGTCACCTTGGTGGTATTTTGGCCCAGATAACACTGGGGATCGTGGAAGAGTAGTACAGAGAAGACTCTTGGTCAGGTGTGACATGTATGACACTGATTATGTGGATAATTAGGACTAAACTTATTGCTAATATGGTATCTAAATATTGTCAATGCAGTATATGATAGAAGCAGGTCTAAAGGGTTACAATATAAGCAGGTTTGGCTAGAAACGTACGAGTTTACAGTCTTTGGCCTTGCAGAACTCACAGTGGCAAAGCAACGAAGCACCTATGCAGCTACTTCAGGATTTTATCTCCAGACAAGAATGGATCTTAGTTGGGTCTGCAGTCAGAGGCACCAGGAAGCCTGATGGGGGATGCAAAGGGCTCAAGTGACACAAAGGGAGGGTGGCACGTGCCTTTCAGCACTTGCTCCTTGCCCGGTGCGATATAACCCTGCAGGGACTGGAGAAGASGGAGAAAATGCATCAAAGAGGGTTTGATGGGGGGATGACTCAGGAAACAGAGAGGCTGAGAAGACAAGACAGGTTCTCATCTAGAAGAGACCATCAGACCACGTCGCCKTCTAACCTMCTKGTACCCAAAAGCTTGAGCCTCTSACCCTGGGGTGCAGGGTGTCCTCCCGAGAGCTTGCAAGGCTGCAGCCCCAGCACAGCCTGGTGTGAGCACAGCTCTGCTGCTAACAGGGCTTGCCCTCTACCAGCAAGAGCCATGCCGAGCAAATAAAAGCTCTTTGCCAGCTGCTTTGTAAATAAATCTCATTTGAATTTGTTATTTGCCTTGTTTTTATAAGATTCTGCAAAATTTTACTAGGCATAGTCAGCAGGATATCAATACAGGAATTGTTGGGGAGGCAGGGCTGTGCCCCTGCTCCTTCACGGATAGGATGGGTGAAGGAGAAGTGGTTGGGCCTGGAGGCGGTAGTAGAGAGATAGGGTAGTGGTTAGGGTGGCACTGCTCTAAAAACTACCCTAACCACTACCCCTAACCCTAGYCCCACCACCATGGATGGTCCAGGTCATGGACCATGCAGCAATATTGGGGCCCAGCTGGGATTGCCTTGGCATGCCTTTTCCAGCCCCAGTGTTCCTGGAGCTGTAGGGTCTTTGACTGTCTCAACCCTAACACCACAGCAGAAGCCGAGAGTGGTAAAGAGAGTGTGTGTGCCAMCTTGGGAGCGTGCTTGGTACAGGCACGGACACATTGTGATTATTCCTGAAGACCAGAAATAGAGAAACAGCTAGAGACAGATTTCTTAAAAGGAGAACTAACAGGGAAGGAGAGCAACTATGTTTATTGGAACAAAGGATCGAAATTATGCTGTCACAAGAATAAAACCAACCAAACAACAGAATTGTCCCCTTCTGGAAGGGGACAGTAGATGTGGACCCAGAGGACAGGGATAGGGATATTTGTGGAGATTCTGATGAACATAGTTCTGAAGAATTAGGGCAGTTGGAGGAAAGAAGCATRTGGCCCCTTATTTAAAAATGTCTGTAGGTCCATATGGCCGATTTTCCCTGTAYCGCTGTACTCCCAATCCCATGGATGGGACTTGGTGCACTACAGGCTAAACTTTSGTGCAGCCCAGGGGAACCAGAAATGGAGTGTTTGTGGAGAATCTCTGTGACAGGAGGAGATCAGATCGCAGGGAGTGACGAAGAAGCRAGTGGGTTCAAGAGTCCTGGAACGGCTTTGAGCAACAGGCCAGCATCTGGRCCATGACACATTGCACTGGTGTTACTAGTGAGTGCTTTAGGTCAATTAAAGAATAATCAGCAAAGGTATCAGGGCAGTGATCATGGCAYCAAGACTGCCAGAGTTCAGGAAGCGTTTGGACAATGCTCTCAGGCACAGAGTGTGACTGTTGGGACTGTCCTTTGCAGGGCTGGGAGTTGGACTCAATGATCCTTGTAGGTCCCTATCTGGGATATCCCTATCAGGATAAACTCTGATAAAGGCAGACACTTTTCCTCATGCACTCTTTCTCCCATTTCCTGCTAAATTAAGGAAGTGTGCAACCATACTGTAGGGAATTAAGAGGTTAATTGTGTAGGAAGGCACCTGACTATGCTAACAAAAAACCTGTACTGCTGCTCAATGCAAATGCTTTTTCTTCCATTTCAACCCTTCACCTTTCTGTGTTCTAATCCAGCCTGTACCCTTGCAATATTTTTCTTCTACCAGTTTTGACTATATTTGGTTGTCACATTTCTGTGTGTGTGTATTATCAAATGTCAGCCCTAGAAGGGGACTTGAAGAATGTTTATTTTAAATGGCTTTTATGATTCTAAGGGAAAACCTTAAATTCGTGCTTATAACAATCCCTCTAGAGATTAATAGTCACAAGTCGTGTATTCCCTAAGTAGCCCATAGCCAGCACTGTGGTGCAAGTTCATCTACCAGTTCAGCCTTCCAGTTGCACAAGAAATCTAGGAATGTAAGTCTGTCCACGGTTCATTTAGCCATGCAATCCTAAAATCCTGGCACCGTGGGTAAGGATAAGACTGCTGCAGCCTTACGAGTCCTCCCTGCTGCTGCTGCCTCGGGGAATGTGAGAGGGCTCCTGTGAGACCCAAACCATGCTTTGTAAACCACTTACATGTTCACAAGTATTTATGTGAAGGCGTTTTTCTACCACCCCACACTTTCTCTGCTAACTTCTTTCACGGCAATAAAGCTGAGCAATTAAAAAAAAAAACCAACCATTTTATAGGTCTTGTGAGGGGAACTAAAATTAACTTCAGGACGTGCAGTTCTGGGCTGTGGCTGACCACCTACATCCCCACACAGGGCCCTCGGGTCCAGCCCTGTCCCAGAGGGTGCAACCCTGTCCCAAAGGGAGACAACCCTATCCCGAAGGGATCGATCCCGTCCCCGTTACACCCCAGGCGCGGATCCGGACCCCGCCCCGCTCCCCCACGATCCCACAATGCTCTGGGGCGCTGCCGCGGGGCCAGCGGCGCGCGGGCCCCTTCCCTCATTCAAATAAGCCACCGCGGGCGGTGGCGCGGAGCTTGTCGGGAGTTGTAGTTCCTCTCCCCCACCCAGTGCGTGTCCAGCGGCCGGGGGAACTCGCTGTCCCGGCATGCCGCGGGACCGGGCGGAGCGGGGCGGGGCGGCAGCGCGGGCGAGGGAGGCTGAGGGGGCTCGCGCCGCGCACGGGGCCGCCGCCGCCGCCATAGTGGGAGCCGCGGGTGAGTGCGGGGGGCGCGACCGGGACCGGCACCGGGATTGGGGCCGGCACCGCCCGCGGGCCGCCACACGGCGCCGCCATACCCCGCGCTCGCCTCCCGCGGCCCCGTGGCCCAGCCCCATCCCCGCCGCGGGGCGCTGCCGGCAGCCACGGGCCGGGTTGGGCGGGAGCGGCCGGCCGGAGCCGCCCTGACCTTCCCCGTCTTTGAGGCGCCGGCAGCGCGGTGCCGGAGGGGCGGCGGCTCGACTCCCTCCGCCGCCGCCCGCTGTGCCCGGGGCTGGTGGACCCCGCGTGTGGGCGGGCGGGCGGGCGGACGGGCTGAGGGGGGTGGGCGGCCCCGGCCCAGCTCCCCCGGGGAGAGCGAGGGGCCTCGGCCGGGGCGAGCCCATCCCGCAGGCTCGGGGGACAGATCGCTCCAGAGAGGCCGGTGGGTAACGGGGAGGTGCGGGTTGTGCCTCGCCTCGCCCCGCCGGCAGTCCCTGGAGCTCCCCAGGCGTGCTGTCCCCGCCAGCCGCCCCGGCGAGCTCCGGGCGCTGCCGCCGCGACCCTCCGAGGCACCGAGGCTTCTCCTCGGCCTGGTGCCCGTCGGTGCTTCTGTCTTGCTTTGCGACGGCTCGGTACCGCAGGGAGGAGAGTGCAGGGGGTGAGGCGGGAGCTGCGAGGAGATGGTTTGTGCCGCGCGGAAGATGTACTCGGTTTTGCTTCTGCTTCAGGTGTTTTTGATGTTCTTGCTGTTTTCTGTCTTGCCAGAAGGTTGTAAGAGGACTGAAGTTACCTGACATGATTGAATCGCTATGTCACATTGAACATGAAAGGTTCATGCTTCCTTGGAGTGAAACTAGCAAATTGCATGTGCTCAGTCATCTGCTGCAGCCGTGTAGTTTTTTGCTTTGAGTTGCCATTTTCCGGTATGATCTACAAGAGAGAATTCTTTTTTTTCTGGCTGTTGTCACTTTTTAACTTTAAAAACAATCGAAACCTGCAAAAGTATCCAATAGCAAGGAGAGTGTGTTGCATTCAGCTA
This sequence comes from Amblyornis subalaris, assembly GCA_018881555.1. Taxonomy (NCBI): domain Eukaryota; kingdom Metazoa; phylum Chordata; class Aves; order Passeriformes; family Ptilonorhynchidae; genus Amblyornis; species Amblyornis subalaris. The sequence continues at coordinate 172,521 of JACAXG010000036.1, read as the reverse complement.
ATATGAGATGGCTTTCTGGAGACATTTAAACCCCCCGGACTCTGTTCTTGCAATTCAAATTTAACTTCCTGTCCGATGCAGGCTGTAATAATACTTCAGCTCATTTGAAGTCCTTAATTTCCAGTGTAAATATATTTTTTTAGAGTTGGACACACTGTTTTGCAGTTGTACTGGAACAAAAGCCCAGGTAAATGCTTGAATAGGAATTGGTTGCAGAAGTGTTGCTTGAAAGTTAAATCTGATTCCTTAATCAGCTGCCTTCTCAAGTTAATATTCTTTTGACTTCTTGAGGACTTGTGTTCAAGCAGTGCTTTCTGTCTTTGTGTGTAGTGACTTTAAGTTTTCTTTTAGTGGCAACAAACAAAAAGCATTTCACAGATCTCCACGCAGAAGTAACAGAATTACTGTATATAGTGAAGCACCTCATCTCATTTCAAGTGTGATATTTTGGCTCACTTTTGGACTATTTAACTATTTTCCCACTGGGGTCCTAATTTATTTGTCTAAAAGGTTGCAAGTTATTTGCTAGATGATTTGAAATATATTTGCTTAACATCTGTGTTTGCTCAGGTCTTTAGAAAAATGCAAATGGTAACAACTTTCTGCGGTTGTCTCTGCTGGGATTTCTTTTGTCCCTGTTAATAATAGGGTTATCTAGTTAGTGAAAGTGTAGAGTATGGTTTGTGTAGGAGTTGCAATATACACTGATAGCCGGTAACATCACAAGTGTAATTCTTCTAGGTTGTTTGAAATCTAGATATTGTGGCAACTTGTGGCAATTAAATATGTTGTTACTGTGTCTCTAAGGTATAGAAAAACACGGTGTAGCAGTTCTCACTCCAATTCCCCTGTGCCTCTGTTAGTTTAATACTGGGCAGTCTTGCATTCATTCTGGGAAGAGGAAATGTGGCTTCAGCCTTGGAAATTTGAATTCAGTTTTTGGCTTGCATGGGCAATACTGTGGAAAAAAAGGCAGATGTGTAGCATGGTGGCTTTTGCTTAATGAAAAAGCATTATGTCCTCCTCTGCAGTTATATGTAATATATGTCTGGATGTTTGAAAATCATCCTGACTGACTCGTTGTGGCTCTGTTGGGTTGTCCGGTTGCAGTTAGGATGAGCATCAAGCTGCAGGCACAGTGAAAGGTTTCCCAGAGTCTTTGTCAGGTGCTTTGTGTAGTAGGGGCCTTACACTTGCTGACATTTCTAACAAAAAAAATAGATTTCGGGTTGGCATAATTCCCACATTAATTTGTTTTAATGAAGTTGGAGTAGAGGAATAAAAAGACTAAGAGGGGGAAAGTAAATGTATTTCCCAGAAGGAAACAGTCTGCACCTTGTCATCATTTTCCCCTTTCTCCCTTTCCATCCCTTCACTGTTCACATATCTAGACTTAATTATTTTTAGATCTAAAAGCATATTTAGAATAATATCATTTCTTGCACAGCGCAGTCCATGGCAATTACTTGGTGGAGGTCTCGGAAGTCAATAGTTTCTGATCGGCCTTGAGCTGTAGTTTGTAGAGAGTTCTGCTCCATGGATCAGTCAGCTGCTATGGAGATGATCGTGAAAATACATCGGAGAAACACTTCTTTCCTTCAGTCTCTGAATGCATGGATTTGTTCCTCAACTGGAAATTTTGTAGGTTTTCAAACGGAGAAAGATGGACCTCTGAACTGGCATTTTTCAGACAGAGGTACAGTGTRTTGAAGATAAATGGCCGATGATGCATGATGTCCCTCAGTAAGTTCCAGTATTTCTTCATCCCTGTATTACTGTGCATTCTGCCTGGCCTGGGCTTGTTTAGTCTAGAGAAAGCCCCAGCAAGGCTTAATCATTGCCTCCAGTCTCTATCAGGCCATTATAAGCAGAATGGAGCCGGGCTTTTCACAGGGTACATCATGGCAGGGCAGGACACTACTCGAGGGGCTTAAATTGGAACAGAAGGGATTTGGACTGGACAAGGGGCAGCTGCCCTCTGCACGAGGGCAGTCAGGCAGTGGAACAGGTTTGTCCTGCTTTGAGCTGGAGGAGGTCCCTTACAACCTGCATTATTCTGTGATAATTTGCATAGTTTTGTCAGTTGGGAGTGTATCCTTTGCTAAAGGAGGATGATCGTTATCAGGTGGTTGTTGGTGGGGCTGAATAGATGACCCGTTTGAGAGAAGATTAACTGGTCCTGTGATGCTGGTTCCCTTGTATTCCTAGAAAGTGCACGCTGGAGACACTCCTGTATTTGCAAGTTTTAGTGACAAAAGAAAAGAGACTGAAGGAAAAATAGTCTAAAACTGTTTGCTGCTTTACTTTTTTTACCACAGTCTAAAGATGCTCATTCTTTAATCTGAGTGATCTAAAATACCTGCATGGTAGAAATTGCAAGAGTATCAGGAACTGAAGAAGCTAAGAGCTCTTTTGTTGTCCTTATTTACTCCTGTTAATGAGTAGTGAAGGGTGCAGCAACTGATGGTCTAGACCACGTTTGCTGTGGGTTCACATGTGCCACTGGACCAGCAGCACAGATTTAGGGGCGGTATTGGTGCTCTTTTGTTGCACTGATTCTCAGATCTTCCAGAAAACAAGCTTGAATTCAATCTTAAGAGAGTTTAACTTCGGTAAAGTGGTGTGTAGGGCTGGCTTTAATATCCAGGGAGCATGGTTTATTTATGCTGGGATTATTTGTGGAATAAATATAGTCATAACTGGATAGTAGAAGGCAATTTTCTCCACTAGCATTAGAATGTGCTGGTTTGAGGTTTTTCCTCTTTAAATTCAGTGGATTTTTTCTTAGTGTTTTGCAGACCAGAAGGACTTTACCGACCTTATTTGCCTGTAATGGTTGTTCATTGATTCTTCGAATACAGCTTGCTTTTTAAGCAATCCCTGGCAGACCACCTCTGTTTTCTTTAGCAATTTCTATTTTACTATTGCTCATACTAGCTTTTGTTGACTTTTTCAGAAAATGTATTATTTTAGAACTGAAGGTCTGCCATGCTGCAATTCAGAATGACTTAATTTTTTTTTAATTGATAGCAGCAAGCTTACATGTCCAGGTCTGATAATGTGGTAAAGCATAACTGCTGGTTGAAGCAACTCTTTGTTCTTTCTCCATACTGCAGAGAAGTGACAGTAGCCCACCTGCTCCAGCTTCACTGACGCTTACGTGTTTCAGAGAAGGCAATCTCTTTGTCTTGTTTTTCCAAGTAAAAAAGTGACTTTTCCTCAAGCTACCCATCTGAGTAGCTCTGGTGGTGCTGCATGAGTAGAAAGATGGACTTCGTGCTGCAGCAAACTGACAGAGAATCATGTGTTTTGTAGCTTGTGAAGGAAGCAGTAGGAGGAGGTTTCATCAAGATCTGTGGCAGAAATGAGTCCTTAGGAGTTACGGGCAGTGTTGGTGTGCTTGTGCAAATCTCTCACACTCAGAGCTAAGATAGAGACAGAAGAGGGTCAGTGTAGACAGGAACTCCAAAGCTGAGACAAGCAATGGAGAAGATTCTGTATTTTTGGATTTTGTGGACAGAAAACCTGCCGGAGGCCAGTGTAACCCTAGTTTTACTCAAGGTCACTCATGGCCCATGTGGAGGCTCTGTTCTCTTTTAGGCCTTCTGTCTCATACCCTGATGCAGCTTCCTCTTTGGTGCTACTGCTCACTAGGTCCTGCAGCTTCACCTGGGATTGGTGCCATCTGCCACGTGCCAAAGCAGATGCAAATATCGAGGGTGCCCTGGTACCTTGTAGGATGAGATGTATTGGGATCATGGTGAGAGGTGTGCAGAGGGTGGGATTTACTCTTGACATGTCAGTGTGTGGCCTGGTAAAGGTGTTGGAAAATTTGATTTCAATGTCACTGTCCAAAAGGCCCCTGCGTAGCAGCACTCCTAGTTCTGCAGTGTCAGCGTATACCTATTGAAGACAGAGTTGCTGGGACCTGCAGCTTTTGTGCACTGTATTGGGTTTCAGCTTCAGCATTGACTACTGGGTGGTATTTGGGGTGGGGATGAATTCTCTAGTACGAGCAGATTCCAAGAAATTGAGTGAATAATGTGAATTAAGTATTACACTGCTTGCTGGTAGCTCAGCTTTGCTGCTGTGCTGTTGTGAAGAAGCTGTTAATCAAACGAACTGTGATGTTCTTAAGTGGATGTGAGGAGGTAGGTTTTGTTTGAAGTGACAAAGGCAAGAAAATTAATTAGCTGAAGGAAATTATCCTCTTTTCCATGGGGAATTAAGGTAGAATATCCGGTAATGCACTTACACAGTAGTAACTTTCAGCAGGTGCCTTTAAAAGGACAGGTGTGCCACATCTTGTGTGCTTTCTAGCTTACTAAAACTTCTTTTATCTGACTTTATATTAAGTGAATATTCTGGTCTCTGTAACCACAGACAGATTTGAGTGAACCATGGACAGATCTGGGTGGATGACTCTGAAGCATGTCTGCGTTGTCATAGTGTTTGACAACATCAGAACCCATGCTTTCCTCATAGGTTTGCAATATATCTTAAAAGCCTTTTATATGACATTTATCTCATTAAAACATTGTACTGGTAAGTGTTTCAATACAATCTTACATGAGTTGCGTCTCACTGAAAGGGACTGGGCTTGATGACACAGATCATTCCCATCTTGTTCTTTCTTTAGGTACGTCTCTAAGCTTCTTACATCTGTAATGACAGGCAGAAAACACAAGACAGCATGGAGGAAAAGGTGACAGATCAGAAAAGGAAAATAAAAAACCTTTCCAGGAAGAGTGAGTGTTCAGCAAAACCATATATGAATGGCACAGGAAAGAAAGTAAGGTTGTAAAAAATAAACAAAAAAGATTAGTCAAGGATCATTATTTTCAGCTGCATTTTTAGCTTGTTCTCATTTCTGACAAAATGAACATTATAACTGGTCAAATTTATGCTGTTTTTTATTTATATTATTTATTTAATAGTATTTTACTGATCAAAATACAAATACTTTTTTTTAGGAGGAGATAGCAGGCTAACATACTAATTTTTAGATCTAGAAACCATAATTCTACTTTCCATGTTTAAAATAAGAATTCCTTCATTCTGTGCAGTCTCTAAGGCTTTCTCACAGTCTCAGGCTTAAACAGAAGGCATCTGATGCTTGAGTGAGGCTGTTGTGCCTTGAGGGACTAAATGAGGTGCAGTGCTGGTGTACAGCTTGATCTTGGGTTTGTGGTGATGGTACAGTGAGCTGTTAAGGGTGAATACACATTGTGTGTGTGGGGAAATGTAGTTTAGGAATAGCTGACTTGCTTTAGCTTCAGGAGAATAAGCTGGTGGTGTTCTGTTGTCCTCGACTTCAGCTCAGTGGTAGGTGGGTGACTACTGAGCATCAATACTGTCAACTAGATTTGCATTTGAATGTTTAGGAGTATCTGATAGTGATGTGAGTTCATAAGTTGAAGTGATGATGATCCATAAAAAGTGAATCAACATGGTTTTCACCTGTGCTGATTGTTGGCTCCACTGCAGCCATCCCAAACCATGTACTTGTAGGTACTCGCAGGTCTGGAATGGAAACAGCAGGCATCAAACTTAAGTCCTGGTACGTGTGGTTTTCCAAACATGACATAAGAGTCCTACCTATTGGCAGGGTGGGCATTGCTCAGTAGAGTTTCCAGGGAGTTCATACGATGGTTTTAGGGTGGTTTTTCTTCAAAATAAAATCTTTTAATACAGGCTGAAGTTGTTTGATTTCTTCATCAACTCCAGGTTAGGCTGGTGTGCAGCAATTATGGATGTGCAATCAATACAACCTTTTCACTTGTAAAGAAGTAGGCTTAAGTTGGTTGGGGTGTGAGTGTGGGGTTGTTTTATTAAGAAAAACCCTGTTGTGCTTGGGTGTTTTTTTAATTTGTGATCTGTTTTCCCGGAGGAGTGAGCACACTGGGTAGACTGCTCCAGACTGAGGTATGTACTGCAAGCATCATTGGAGCACTCAGGATGGTGACTAACACCAGACTGTAGATCTCTTTGGAGCAGTTGAAACAATAGTTATGTAGCAAGAAGTCTCTGAATATTTATGTTAGTGTGCAGGCTTGTGTGAGTTTGATGTTGACCATACTGCCTAGGTGTCTGTGAAATAAGGATGTTTAAAAATGTGATAGCAGTTGTTCTTGGTTTGTATTTTGCTTTGGTAGTTGAATTTACCACTGTGAAAACAGGGTTGCTACCTGCTGTTATGCCATTGGTCTAATAAAAAAGATTTGCTCCTCTGCAAGTCTGGCCAAATTTGTGTAACTTAAAACTTCCAACCTAGAGTCTGAAGCCATTTTAGTTCCCATTTGTATGGGTAAAGCTCAGACAATCAAAGGCCTAAAATATGAAAAGAGCTTTCATGTCCAGCTTTGCACAGAAAGTTCGGCCTGGGAGTAGCCTCTGGGCCTGGGAGTAGCCTCTATGGAGATTTTGGGAATGTGTGTTTTGCTTCTCTTAGGAATTTGTCAAATCTTATACAGGTGTGTGAGTAATTGACATCTAAAAGAAGCCAAAATAACGCTTATGTCCTGTGTCCTGAAACATAATTTCCCACCTTTCCAGACTTGCAGTGCAATTTCAACCTGTAACTCCAAGGTTCCTAGAGAGGGATTGCAAAGAAGGGACTAGTGGCTGACAGATCTTCACGTTGAGCAAGTATAGTTTGCTTGAAATGAACCCAGATCTTAGAATAATGTAGTGGGTTTTGAGTGCAGCATTTTTGTGTTTTGAATTTTAGGACAATTCTTCAGTCTTTCAGAGAGAGATCAGAATAAATAAAAATAAATTTGCTTTCTTGAAAAACGTAATGGCGTGATAAAGCCATCAGCTGTACTGATGGTGCATGAGACTTTGTAGCTGGGTCTGTCTAGACTGCTGTGCACGCTCTGTGTTTAATTCCTCTGGAACAGAGGGACTTGCGTTCAGAAGTGTGGGATGCCTCTGAGCTTCTAGCACCTTCACTAGAAACTGCAGATTCTCACCACTATGAGAAATCACGGTTTGTATCTTGAAGTTATTACAGGTTTAAAGGTTAACATCGAGTCTACTTCAGCCTCAGTGACAGGATAGAAGAGGATGGGCAGTAAGCTTGTGTTAAACAATGAACTAGTGAATTAATTCTTATGTGCCATTGACAGGACACTCTTAGAATGGCCTGTGGATGGTGAAATACCTGAGGAGCTAAATAGATGAATCAGTTGGTGTAAGCCACTTGCAGACAATCCATATTAACAGGTCAGTTGTTTACAGTAAGTGAGATCAAGTCGAAACAGTGAGTGCTTGCCAGCTTTTGCAGATGGTGTAACTTCTGAAATATGTGAAGATAAGGAGGTAACACTCGTTTTTGTTCTTGTTCTCCACTTTTGTACATGAGATGTGTCCTCGCACTGAAATAGCACTACAAACCAAATGCTATAAGAAATTAAACTATCAGTTTCCAAGACTTTTATTTACAAATTTAGAATACAGAGGTGGATTTTGTCCTACTTACCACAAAGAAAAATTCAGGCCAGCTGAGAGGATCTGTGTTTCTTGATGCTAATACTCGAGCCAAGTGTTCCTGTGATCTTTCTGATGATTTTGTTGTTTGTTTGTTTCATAGTCACTGGCTCTGGGTGAGGATTCAGAATGGGAGACAAGCCTATCTGGGAGCAGATTGGGTCCAGCTTCGTACAACATTACTACCAGCTTTTTGATGCAGACAGGACCCAGTTAGGAGCAATATATGTAAGTATCTACAAAAAGGGGGCTGGTTTTATCCTGACTCTAGAATGTCAGTCAATGCAATCCCACTCAACCTTTATTGCTTTTGTTTTACATTTCGCTTCTCTTTTGAGCTTTCTTTGCCTTATAGGCAGTCAGACTGATAAAAGTCCTGTTTGGCTGTAGACTGTGGCTTGTATTAGAGGGGTTTGATGATAATCCTGTGATGAAATGCTCTGTAAAAGCAAACATTCTAGCCTTAGTTTGCCATTAATTTACAGGCATGGATTTGCTTGGATTCTTCTTGAAGTGGGATGTGATTTAAGTCCTATTCTGTGTTTAGCAGTTCTGGCAGGTGTTTCTTGGATCCCATGCTATATAAATCCTCTGAACATTAAAATAGATTTAGAGTTTTGAATCCAGTTTAAACATGTAGAATTTGTTAAATAAATCTAAGTTTAGTTTAAATTTCCTCCAAAACAAGGGTTGGTTTTTTTTGCTTCTTATTTGGGTCAAGGTAGATTTGGATTCCAGAATTAAAAACTGCAATTAACAAACCCAGGGAACATCAGTCCTTAGTTTTGAGGGAAGATTCCTCCAGAGCATGCAAAGTGCTCTGTGTGTGGAGTTGATTACTGATGGTGAGGAATGCTGCTGGGTGGCTGAGGTGTTGCAGCAAGATAGTCAAGGCTTACAAGTCTTCTCGCAGCATGTCCCGTTTTTCTGACTGGTTTTTCATCTGCTGAATGAGTTGTCTGAAGCTTCAGCAAGCTCTTGAAGATGAAACTGTTGAACACCCTCTGAACCCCTCTTTATACCTCAGCAATATCCAGCAGCACTGAAATCATTTGCTCTTGGCATTGTTGTGTACTTGCTACCTGTGGGCTTGTTGCTTTATTTTGCMCAAGAAGCTGTATACAGAGCCTAGAGAGGAAGAAAACCAAGCAGCCTTTGTTCAAGCCACAGCTCTAAATATGGAGCCTCTTAGCAGTTTGTCATGTTATTACCAAAATACATTCAATCCTCAGAATGGTGATAAGTACAGGCTAATTAAATTCCTAGAGACACGGCCTTCTGCACAAGGAATTCCTGGCTTTTTTTCACCCTTAGAATCTTTCTGCATTCCATCATTCCATGGAGAGACCTATGCATATGTAGTTGAGAGAGTTATTATGCAGGTCACTGATGTGTATTGTTTTGTGGAGTTCCTAAACTATGGAGGATAGGACACTGTTTTATGTGGCTAAAATGGACTGTGGTCACAATTTGTCTAAATTTGGGAAGATTCTGCAGAAAAGGGCTTTTAATGATGAGCTTTTTCCCTTCAGAGACCCTGTGAGAGCAAGCACATTTTATAGCATGCAGGAATGCAGCAGGAAGCACTACCATTTGGTTTGTATTTCTGTATCACTACTTCCGCCACAAGATTCAGTTTATCTTTAGTGGTGTAATCCAAGTCAATCAAGCTTTTGTCACCTGTTCCAAGTAGGGATCTGGCCAGTCAGTTTGCTGTGAATTGCTTGAGTTCAGTGAGTTGGAGTACCACCCTGTTGGTTCAACCCGTTTTGTCAGTTTGCTTCATATATTTTTCTCTCTCCACGTGTTGAGTTGGTGTCTATAGGACTTTTTTTTTGTATCCTTTAGATTTTCTTCTCAAACCTAACTTCGATCCAAAGGCGAGAACTTTTTTTGCTGAAAGACTCATGATAATGAAATGTAGTCTACTTAATTTTTAGCTGATTGTTCCAAACTTTTTCAGTTGCTTTTGCTGGTTTCTTTCTATCTCCCTTTGAGGTAGTTTTCAAATAGCTGAATTCTAAGGATCTATGCTAAATAAACAAAGTCTCTTACCAGGATTGCTGAAGGGTTGCCTAAGCATTTGATGACTTTTTTTTCTTTTTCCCCTAGATTGATGCATCATGCCTTACGTGGGAAGGACAGCAGTTCCAGGGCAAAGCAGCCATTGTTGAAAAACTCACTGTAAGTCTGTAATCCTTACTGACTGTTTTGGGAAACAGTTCTGAAGACTATAAGATAATTGCTTTGAATTTGAGTTAGACTTAAGGAGTTCAAAAACCTCAAATACAAAACTTGTTCTTCCAACTTGAGTCTTCAAAAAATGTTACTTACTGCTATGTAGTAGGCTGTTCCCTTAGTGGCTCTAATGGTGGAATGTTAATTGACTCCATGGTTTGCAAGGTTATTTTGTGACTGCAATTGTTTTTGACGTTATTGATTTATTTTTTTAAAAAAGGTCTAATGCATAAGCTGCCTCTGATCTAGAGGAATGAAAGGTGTCTTTGCTCTTTTAAGGCATGCCAAGGAAGAAGCAATAGCAAACCTGTTAACTTGGATCTGTCTGATAAAGGCTAGACACATTACTTCAAGGAACAACTTGTTTTCTGATACGTAAACTGCAAATCAGTTCTATAGTGGAGAAGCTGACTTATCCTCAATGCAGATTTGTCAGCAGTTCAGATATGAGCAGGTATGGTTCAGGACTTTGAAACGTGTTTCCTCTTCAGCAAGGGAGAAGACGCTGGAACTCCATGTTCATTTAATTAAACTTCGAGAATTTGTATCTTCTTGAGCAAATCCATGCTTCTGTTATAAAACTGGGTGTACTTACAAGCTGTCATGAGACTAGAAAGTTTGTTTCTCCTGCAAGATATGCAGAGGACATGTTTTTTAGGTCATCAGACAGTCTGCTCAGAGCACGGTATTTCAGACATTTTTATTACACATTGAGAAGAAAAATTATTGTAACTTGACACTTGTCTTGTTGCACAGATACTGTTCCTGTGTTCTGGAATTGCTTCTTTCATCTAAGTGCATCTTTAGCTGTGAAAACTGAGGTGTGCCCTCAGGTCTGTGTTTTAGGTGCCTGTGTTGCCTTTGAGAAGACCACACACCTCAGAAATAGCGGCAGCTGCTCGCTTGTGGGTGAGGAGATCCTCAAGCTCCAGGGTTGCTTGTTTGTGTACTCAGTGTTCTTTAGGCTTTTGGGCTAGCAGCCATTTAGATACCCAACCAGTGAAGTATTTGCTTGGTCACAGTGTCTGACTGCTGCCTTGGATTCAGCCCAGTGCAGATCCAGCCCCTTTGCCACCATGATATAGCTCATCTTTATCTTCCCTGTCTCTGGTGCAAGTTGGACTTTCTGGATTTATGTGCAGTCTTTATTGGTGTGGGAGCACACACTACTTTGCTTTAGGGAAACTTTTTCTGACTTGTATCCATCTGCTTAAAGTAAGGAGGAAATGCACTGAAGTTGTTCTGTGCCCTTCCACTGCCGAGGCTCGTTATGGGCTGTATCAGCTTACAGTGACTCTGTTGTTCAGCATTCCCCTGTCAGCACTGAGCTGCCTGGGCTCCGTTTGCTGTGTCAGCTTCATGTGCTCACCTACTCTGGGTCTGGAGTTGCTTAGTCAGTTGGGCACAACCCTCAAAGTTTGACAGTGAAATTCTTTTGCACTTCTGCAGTCTTGTGTCCTTTAGTGCCTGGCTGGTGAATCAGTGTCACCACAAAGAGGTGGCATTTTCTTTTAGATCAAATTCTGTGCTGTGTGACAGCAATGCTATGGCACCTTTTCAATCTGCTAGTGCAGTAGGGCAAGGTTGTATGGGCATTGCTCTGCCAGCACTGGCACACCCGAACCTTGTTATAATGTGGGAGTTGACACTTGTTCCTTCTGTCCTAATTGGTGCTGGACTTGTTTCACATAAAGTGCCTGTGCTAATTAGGGGCAGCCTGATTTACATTGAGCATCTGAGATAATAATTATGTAGTTCTGTGAACATACTGGACCAAGGAGGAAGCTGAGATGGGTATTCTTGCTGCCAGCAGTAAGTATATGCTACTCAAGTTTATTCTTGCATAATTTCTCTTACCTGACTTCAAAGGAGGAGTCCGTAGTTTTGATAGTGATAGACCAGTCAATTTCTAGTGTCAGGGGATGCGAAAAACCTTGGTTGGTGTGTGGCTGCATGCTTTTTAGACACTTTTATTGTACTTTCATATCACAAAATCCTTATCTCCAGCACAGATGGATGTCCATAAGCAGCCATCCTTTTGAGGTAGCCTCTGCCTATCCTAAAAATCAGTGATCTTTCCTGTCATTGACTTTCCTACCCTTTCCAGTGGGATTTACCCCAGTGCATCACATGAGTAGCTCACTGGGCTGGCCAGGTGTTTGTGGTCCTTTCCTCTGAAGAGGACAATCATAGAATTATTAAGGTTGGAAAAGACATCCAAGATCAAGTCCAACCTTTGACTGAACACCACCTTGTCAACTAAACCACAGCACTAAGTGCCACATGCAGTCATTTCTTTAYCACTTCCAGGGCTGGTGACTCCACCACTTTTCTGGGCAACCCCTTCCAAGCTTAACCAACCTTTCAGTGAATAAATTCTTCCTGATGTCCAACTTGAATTTTCTCTGATGCAGCTTGAGGTCATTTCCTCTTGTCCTGGGGAATCAGGTACCTGAAACAGGCACTGTCTTAACCTGCCTTGTCTTTGGTTCCTTGTCACTGTTCTGCAGCGTTCTTGATTCCAAAGCCTTTCCTTCCTGGACACAATTACATTCATTCCCCTTCATCCCTCTGCCTTTTTAAGAGACTCTTTTTGCAGGACTTATTCACCAAGAAACTGTTGTGCTGAAGTGGGACTGGGCTTTTGTCAAAGGAAGATGGTGAAATGTCCCAGCCTAYGCTTGTGCAGGCTGCGTGGGCATATTGCACGTTCAAGTTTGGGATGGTGACCCTGGAAAATAGTCTTCTGGTCATTCAGAAAAGAAGTCTCTGGATTTTTGTTATTACTAAATGTCTATTCCATACTACAAACCAGTTGGTCCACTTTGCACTTCGTACTTGGTTGGGATTGTACTCTCAGCCAAGAGGAAACACCACAGGCTTTATTAAAGGGTATTCTTGAATAGCGTCCCTCTAATTAGAGGGCTGCTCCCTACACTTCATTTGCTTCCTCAGGTCCTGATCCTTCCATAGTTTCTGTGTTCTCTGTTATCCAAGGATTTACCTTCCCGGAATTCTTCCTAGAGCCATAGGCTTGTAGAGCCAAGACCGAACTTCACATCTGTTACAGCAGGAGTCGTGTCTCTATCTAGGCCTTCTAGGAAGTCTTTGAGGCTCCTTCCACTAGAGGGAAATGCAGAATTTGTCAAATATCTGCTTCAGCCTGTTTCCAAATCAGGGAAATGCAGCAAAGGCCACCTGAGGTTAGAATGGTCACATGCTGCCATCCTGTGCAGTGCCTGGACTTTGGGTATCAGCCATATGGTGAGCCAGAGCTCTATCCATGCTGAACTGCCACTAAAGCACCTAGCAGCAAAGCAGCTTTTGGAACAGTGCCAAAATTGCATCTGTGTGACAGGACTCTGAGATCCCCCAGATATTTGATGTTCACTGCTTGGAATTGTCCACGTTGGAATGTGAATGTGGTCTAAGTTGAAAGACAGACAATCTCCGATGCCTGGTGTTCCTGTAGGGGAACACCATGCGCATGTACCTCTGACATACTGACATTGGCTGCCTGAGTGTCAAGGGAATTAAAAGAGGGGAAAGGTGGATATGTGGGTTTCAAGTCTTGAATACTGGTTCTGGGTCATCCACTTTTCCTTTCCATTCATAGCCACTTTAACAAAGAAGCAAATTTGGAGTTGTCTGGTAAACCTCAAGTATTAGAAAATAAAATGTTTTAACACAGTTCAGAGCAGAGGTTTGCTCCTTCATCGTATGAACTTTGAGCTTACAGATGATCTGAAGCTCTTCAGGCAGTGTAATTAGAGTAATTAGGAAAAGGTACCATGTACTGTGTATGGTGACATTATTTCCTCTCTTGGTGCTTGAAAAACACAACTGTTACAATTGACCCAGCGTGAGTAGTGCCCTCATTTGCAACTGTTCTCTGCAGTACTACCACAATAGTCTAACACTTCATAATGTTGGATTTGCTTAATCTTTGTTTTGTAAGTTAAATAATGCAATTACTGTACATTTCCTTATTTTGATTTCATTGCAGAGCCTCCCTTTCCAAAAAATACAACACAGCATCACAGCACAAGACCACCAACCTACACCTGATAGCTGTATACTCAGTATGGTAGTGGGACAACTTAAGGTAAACTCTTTCCATTACAGGTTAACAAGTGCTTATGTCTTAGATTTTTGCAGGATTCTAAATCATCTGATTTCTGAAAATATTAAAATGCTCTCATGGGTGCAGAAGGTGTCCCAAGGGGTAAGCTTGCATTGCGACATTGTTCTTCTGCTGTTCAAGACTGTCAAGAAATGCTCATCCCTTCAGATGCCCAGTTCTAGGTAAACCACTGGTAATTTGACAGTTTTGTTCTGTCAAGCAAAGTACCGTGGTTTTTACTGTGCAGACAAATATCATGTGGGTTGTAGAGACCAATATTTCCTTACCCTGATGCATAAAGGTGTCAGTGTCCTCTGTTGCATTTAAAATCATCATCACAGTGTTCTTGGATGATACAAGCACATCTAGCTTAACTTCTTCCTTGATGTAATGTTTGCATTGAGCTCTGGTTCAGCAGACTTCATTTTGTTAGCTGACCACCCTTCAGTGAGTCCGTACTTTTTCTTTCCTGTTACAGGACACAAGAATACAGTCCTGGTGTTAATACAGTCCAGTACTTCTGTAGTCAAAACTGATTCAGCAATGGGAATGTTGCCTCTGAGATCAAACACTTATTGTTGAAACAGCTGCTTCTTGTGAAGAATCAGATTATTTTTCAGGCTTAGTATGACTATATTGCTGTGTGAGTGATACTACTGAACTGTGTAAACTTACCCAGTCTGCCAATATACCAGGGCTACAGACTTGTAAATTAATGAAACTGCTTATGAATGAAAGGCATTGTCCTGGAATCTGCAAAAGATATTCTGTTTGTAAAGTCAGCTGTAGGCAGAACTTGCTCACAGTGGGTGGTGTTAGTTAAAAAAATGTGAAATTACATAGCAGTAGTTAAAGTTATCAGAGTTAGTTTGGTCCAGCCATACTGTGAAGTCAGGCCTCTAATGCCATCCAGTCTTTAGAGTTACTTGTACCTGGTTTGTTTTAAAATAGCTGTTTAGATTTCCTTTTCCTGATAATTGAATGGCACCTCCAGTATCAAAGCATTCAAACTTCCACTGACACTGTTCTGTTTACTAAGCAAACATGAGACTGAATGTTTGAATCTGCTTGCTTGACTGTTTTCGTTGTTTTGGGCTGGACAGCTGGGGAGAGCAGTGCCTAGTGTATTGCATCCACTTCTAAACCTAACATAGACAGCTTTGGCTCCCATTGAAGTTGCTTCTGCTTTCTAGCTGCAAGTTGGATTCCAGCTTTCTTGTTGCTCAGTCCCACCTGCCCACACTGTGGAAAAGCAGCCACGTGTGGCCATGGAAAGCACTGAACTTCAGGACAGGTGTGCAGGCAGACATTCTGATCTCCTCAGCCTTGCTCTTGGGTGTGCACAAAATTCTGTGATGTGATGAAGACCTTTTGACTCAATGTCTTGGGCCAGTCACATCTGCACCTGGTTTTGCCCATTCATGTTTTTAAGGTTATTGCACAATCATCAAGCAGATCACAGCTTGTAACAGTGATTGTGTTGAATCCTGTGGTGAGATACCAAGTTCTAAAAGATTCTGTAAAGCTATTAGGTTTTCTCATCCATTAATATGGAGGGATTGTAAATGCAGTCTGGGAGCTTTCTATAAATACCATGACTTGAAGTAGTACTTCCTAATGTATAGTTTTTATCCTCTGAATAATTTCAGCTTGCTGAAATTACTCAGAAGAACTTGGGGATGGTGTGCTAGAGTGTCTAGGTATTTGGGAAGAACATACTGGGTTAAAGTATGCCTGTTGTCATGATCCAATCCAACTTGCATGTGAATTTTTAGCAGGTGAAGAAATGTTTTTCCACTCTTCACATGTATATGTCTCAAACCTGAGCTTTAAAAATCACGTCTTAATCCCTGGCAATTCTGCTTCTCACTAAAAAAGTGTCCAGAAAGTCAAAGTCAACTTCAAACCTTAACTTCATGTTTCTGCCTTGTGTGATATATGACACTTACACAGGTGGACAAATGAAATATAGTAACAGTCTGTAGCATAGATGAACTTGGTTGTTACATGTAGCAAATACTTTTTCTTGTGTGAATTCACACATGCTGGCAGCCATTTGACTGCATCTCAGTGCTGTTCCATGTACAATACAGTAACTGAGAACAACTGGGTGCAGATGGTGCATTTTAACAAGTGGCTCATATGTAGCTTCCGTTGAGGAGGGAACAGTGGAACACACAAATGTGGAGCTGCATACTCAGTGTTATTTAAAGCTGCCTTCTTAGTGGTGTGGCTGCTCAGCCTCCATCTGTTGGTCTTGATGAAAACTGTAGAGAATTTTGCACAAGGAAGGGCACGTCCGAGACCACCGGTAGCAGAGTTTCAAGGAGAAAACCATTCTTCCTGCTTACTATTCAGTTCTCCTTTTCATGGGACTGCCAGCCAAACTCTTGAAAGCCCAGGACAATTAATGCATATGCTTTTAACCCTCTGGAGCTTTTCAAAACTTGAATTGTTTTATGTAATGAAGGAGCATGCATAATGCTTTTAATAGAATAACACAAGTAGTAGTGCTAAAATACCTATAACATGCCTTTTCTAAGTTGTCGTTCTTGGCACAATATTCAGATGGATTTTCTGAGGCATTAGTTGCTTGAATTGCTAGTCCCAAAAGTTCAGTGGAAACATCATTCACTCTGAGCAAGCTGGACCCATCTTGTATTTCTTCCTTAAACCATATACATAAATCATTAGGGAGAAAAATAAACCAAAGGAGAAAAACTTTCTACTTTCCTTGCATATATTGTGGGGTRAACTATTACCAAGCCTGAGTTTTCTTCTTGACTGTAAAAGAAGACTTCTGAAGAAATAACGGGGCTAAGGACTACTGCTGTCAAACTCTGTTATTTCCTCTACCGGAGTATTAATCCTCAAGTAGACTTGCAGGTTTGGGTTGGTTTAAGCCTTTGGCCTCCCATGAAGGATGGGGATGGTCAGTTGAAATCATAACTGCTCTGTAATAAGGTCAGGATATGTATCTTGCCTCTATGCTGCTTCAGTCCACAGCCCAGCATGCTAATACCAGTATGAACTATAAATAAATAAAAAAACAATGCCTTTTGCAGCAGAATAATTATCTGCACTGAGGGGCCTGGGCACAACAGCTTCTTGGAGAAGATGCTGCAGAGTAACAGAGCATCTAAGTAGGTGAATGTCACTAGCAGATCTAACTTGCTGGCTAAAGCAGTACATTGCTTTCAAAGATCCTCTTTAATGGATGCTGAGATAGGTATTAATGTTTGGGGGGGTTATCCTTTCGTAGAGGTAAAATAAATATACATCCACTTATTCTAATCCTGTTGTTTTTTATTGCAATAAAAATTTTCTGGGTGCTGCTTGCTTGTTTCAGCTAGGAAGAGTAAGCATCAGTTTGAGCCTTTAGGAGTGAGTTCCATTTGGTGTGACCCTGCTTTTCCAATGTTCATCCAGAATGTCAGCCAGTATCTGCAGTGTGCTTCACCTAGTAATGTATTTCTCCTGTCATGCTCAGGCAGATGATGACCAGGTTCTAGGCTTCCACCAAACCTTTTTGTTGAAAAATTTTCAAGGTGCCTGGGTGTGCACCAACGAAGTCTTCAGGCTAGCCCTCCACAACGTTTAACCGTGTGCCTTACCTGTCTTCCAGTCCTCGCTGTCCTGGTTGAGTAAGGAGTGCTCTCTTCTCGCCCTTCTGTCCCTTGAGCTCGGCTGAGAAGCATGGCTGTGGCTTGTGTGTTCTCAGACCCGTGCGGCAGATCTGCGGCTCTCCCCAGAGTGTGATTTTTTGAAGTGATCGTTGGAGAATTAATTGTGAATAACTAATTGTTATGCAGTGTTTCGTAGTCTTAAAAGGAAAAGGAAATTTGCAATTAAAATCACTGGATGTTTTTGTAATGCATGCTGAACACTTAAAGCATTGCTTAAAGCCTGTTAAATAAGGCTTAACATCTGAAAGAACCTGCAGTCTGAAGTAATTAGCCTTTCCTTTGAGGTAAGGGTTGGTGCAACCCTGCAGCTCAATCAATAATTGCTGGGGCTGCTGGTGAAGAAGTAAAACCATCTCTGACCAGACAAGAAGAGGAAGGTTGTGTAGCTAAACCTGAAATGGAAAGCAGTCTTGCATCTAAAACTCTGATATGACTCACGGCTCTGTGAGCTGAGGAATTTCTTTGAGCTTCTAGGTCAGATGGGATGTAGAAAAACTGAAAGGTCAAAAAGCTGCCAAGAGTATGGGAATTGTAGAGCTTGTGGAGCTGGGAAAGGAGGTGGCTAAGGGCAATSTGCCTGAAATGTAAGTGAAAAAGTAGTTGAGTACTTCCAACAACCTGAAAGCAAATTCTTCTTAGTGGTGCCAGACAGTGTTACAAGGGACAGTGGTTAGAAACTTGGGAGGTACGGATTGGACGCAAGGGAAGATTTTCACTGGAAGTGGTGCAGAGACACCTTGTGAAACGTCTGTTCTTGGAGAATTGGAAGACTCTGCTAAACAAAGATGTGGCTGATGTAGTGAAAGATGTCCGTGCCCAGGATGGGGGTTGGATTAGGTGATCTCTAAAGGTCCCTTCCAACCCAGCCTGTTCTGTGGCTCTGTGATGCAGAGGTGCTATAGCCTGTGCTCATGTCGAGCACAAGGCTGGCCTGGAAACCACAGGATTCTTCCAGTCTGATTCTGGGACTTCTTCAATTTTTGTTTTAATTCAAGGACATCACAAAAGAATTTGAACTGCGCAAAGGAAGGTTTTGTAGGAAGAACTAAAGCATGCTCTGTTTCGAGCCTGGGCTCACATCTGGAATGCAAATTCTGAGTTGGACATAACTGAATTTGAAGTGAAAAGTAAGGAGACAGAGTTTTCAGTGATGTTATCTAAGCTTGATGAAGATCCAAACTAAAATGGGATAGTATTAGTCTTTCTAGGTCATCTCAAGTCACTGAACTGTGGGCCTTTACTATATGCTAATAGGACATAGCCAAAATTTGGGAATGGACTATAAAATATTTACTTCACCTTGAATATAGTCTAGATTTTCCTTGTTTTTAAATTAAGCTACTCCTCTATGCCATGAAGACACAACATGAAAAGAATAATGAAAACAGTCATGTGTGACTTCATTGTGGGAATTTGCTGTCTGTACCCCAGCAAGTGTTTTGGGGAAGAATTCCCTTTTAGTCTTTGTTCTTGTGTCCAGCCCTGAATTGCTTAAGAAAGGAGGGAATTCTCCTCTTATCAGAGCCTACCAAGGCTTATCAGAAATTGAGCAGACCTACACTAAAGTTCATCTGGCAGTGGTATTTTTTTTCCAGAGGTACATTTTAAAGCATACACATGTCAGGAATGACAAGCTCAAATTTGGTGTGAAAAGTACTTATGCAACTTGTAATAGATGCCTCCGTGATCTCCAACGAGGAGACCGTAGGGCAACTGGGAGTTAAGAACCTACCAACTCCCAAGCAGTGGGGAGGCTGTCCTGGAATGTGTTACATTTGATACCTGGGAGAAGCTGGAAAGGCACAAATGCACGGGTTTCAGTGCACAGGCCACCTCTGCAGCACAGACGTGGCAGCCTCTCTTCTGAGCAGATGTAGTTACTTCGTGTGAGATAATTGTCACGACTGCTGTCATATGTGCCCATGGCCGAGATGGACGGCTGGTCTAATCCAGCGTAATTGCTTGTGTTCACACTGGGCTCGTTCCTCCAGAGCCTCTGCCTCATGCAGGGGAGGTGTGTATTGAGGGACAAGCTGCCCTGTTTGTCTGTTGGACAGTGGCTTCTGGCACTTGTCTTGATTTGAGGATTTTTCTCTCATTCATTCATTCATCTATTGAACACTGACTTGATTGTAATTCAGACCTTACTTGTTGCCTTCCTAATTTCTGGCTGTAGTAGTTTCCTCATTCACTTTGTTCTTCATGGTTTTATAGTAATTTATTTGTCTTGCCTGTTCTCCCCATTCTCATTGTGTTTTTGCAAGCTGACGAGTTGTACTGAATTTACTTTCTTCTGTGGGAAACTGTCCTGTAGCTGGATCATTTTTCTTGTTCTTTTATAACTTTATTGTAGCGTTTATTTAATTATAAGAAATGCATGCAGGATTTGATCTGTGGGTGTTCTTTGCCTATTTATGCATTTGCTTACTCTGGGTCTTGGTTCTCTGTTCCTTCTCTAATAACTGCTAACCCTGTGCTTGCCTTGATAGCTTTTTTTAGCTGGTTTAATAAATAAATATATACCATTATTTCTGTATCACTTTCTTGAGGAGCCAATCTAAGGCCCTTTTTGGTCTTTCTCTCTGAATTAGCATACACTTACTGAAACTGCGCTTCATCTACATCATTTAACTTCCTCGGCAGTTGTCACTGTGAAATCCTTGCAGTGGTTTTTGGATCTGAATGCTTCTTTTCCATGCACTTGGAGCCACCAGTGCTCTGGCAGACTTGCTGTTTTGTGATATAACTGATGCCCTTTGCAGGTTGCTTCTCAAAGCTGACTTGTTTCACAGTCCATTCATCACTTACACAAATATTACTTTCTTAAGTAAAGTTTCTTTTTTATTTCTTTTGTAGTCTGCTTTGCTCTTCCGACTTTTCACTTGCTGTTCTTGGGGAAGAGCAGCAGAGCATTGCCAATGAACATTCAGCACTTTGGCAGCCTCTTTCATGAGCTGCTCTGGCTGCTGCTTTTCAAGGCTTTTTTTATGCATTTCCCCCCTTTTCTGAAGCTGAATAGTCATGTATTGAAAGAATAAAGCTTAAAATCCTCCAAAAATGCTGAATTGAACACACTGCAGCCACCATCAGAAGATTGTTTTGTAGCTTGGTTCCTTTGTGCTGTTCAGATTAAATCCTGTTGTGTGATTTCCAGCTGATTGATTTGGGAATCATTTATGTTATTTTGAGGATTTAATTCTTGCAAGATGTCTCTGAGAAGACTGGTAAATAAACATTAGGTGGGAGTACTAGTCTCCCTCTAATACTATTTTCTACTTTTGTAGTAATACTGTAAATACCCAGACATTGTCAGAGGCAGTAGTGGCAGCACTGCTGCAGAGATTCCCTGTGCTTAGAACACACTGTCGCAGTTGTAGTGAGTGCTTTGCTCCCTTCCAGCTGTTCCTGGACAGTGGAAGTGGGAATTACTATGTTGCTGGCCAGGTGTACCTGCTCTTGGAAGATTTTCAAAGCCCAGATCATTACCTGGATCATCCAGGCAATATTGTTGATACCAACTTCTACAGAAGCTCCCTTCTGTCATCAACCCAAAGTGCAGCAGCTAAAAACGGAACCACTTTGTTTTAAGCTTGATACCTGGGCAAGGGATTTGTGATTCAGCACTGAGGTGGGCATGTTCTATCAGTGTGGTCAGTGACAAGTCAGCAAGTCTTCCACAAAACCCCAACTTCAGATGCCATTGCAGGATTTCTGTGTCACTGGGTGCTGGCACTGGGTGTTTGTCTGCAAAGCCCCTTGGAACAGACCCTCCGGTGGTATCAGTGGGTATCTGGGGTACTACACATCTTACAGCATGTGATGTCACTGTTAATGTTAGCTTTGTCTTATCATGAGTTTTGGAATAAATTTCTCAAAACAGAGTTTTGAACCTTTTTCCCCCCGTTCTCTCTACAGGCTGATGAAGATCCTATCATGGGATTCCACCAGATATTTCTATTAAAGAACATCAACGATGCCTGGGTTTGCACCAATGACATGTTCAGGCTAGCATTGCACAACTTCGGCTGAGCTGCCCATCCCGAGGCACCCGGGCTCTTTTTTTTGTTTTCTTCTTTTTTTTTTTTTTTTTTGTTTTTTTTTTCTTTTTTGTTTTCCTCCTCTCCTCTTAACTGGTATTATTCACACTCACGGAACATTCCAAATATCATACACAAACCTGCAGCACTGCAGAGCGTGAGCAAGCAAGACTTGTGACCTGCCCTTCTGCTGAGTTTACATTGTCACTAGATGARTTTCTTGTGCATGATGTTTGGAAGTTAGACTTAGCTGCATTTGATAAGAGAAATTTGTGTTGTACCAGCATGCCTCGGAAAGAATTTATAATGCAAAAGGTTGTTGTTTATGTACTGACAAGATGCTCTATAACCCAAAGAAATGAAAGAACAGCAGCCTGTACAGCCCAGTTATTGATTTGTTCAGATGTTTCGATGCTACGTTACACAATAAAACAGAGATTTTCTTAAAAGTTTAAATTGTTTTAATGAGTTGGCTGTGGAGTGTGTGATACCGCGTGGTGTGGATAGCCTGTCTGCCTGGTGGGGAAATGCCTGCAGAGCTGGGCCTCGAACTGAACAATTCCTGACAGTTTTACCAGTGAGTGCAGGGCAGGTCTGCCCTCAGCCATGCACCTTTCCCTSTCAGCAGCTTTCGTAACAGAGCCTTCTGGCTCAGTTTTCAACATTGACAGGGTGGTTCTAAGCTGTTGTATTTTACCAACGCAAATGCCTCAAATAATATAGGATGACAACAGTCATGGTAGCCTGTAGTCAGTCTTCACGCCTTCTCAAAGCGAAACAGGACGCCTGTATTTTCACAGGCACACACAGAGGGTCGGTCCCGTGCCGCTCTCCGCGAGTTTGTGCCTGGCCCTGAAGCCCTGCTCAGGTCCTGCGCGGTGCTGTGTGTGCGGCCGCCCCGCGTTTGGTGTGTGCAGGGCTGCGCACAGTGCGGCGGTGCGCTATCCCCACGCTGGCGGTGGCGGTGTCCCTGGGCGTGGCGCATGGGGGCGGCGGGGGAGCCCCGGGCCGCTCTCTCCGCCCCGGCCCCGCCCCCGCCGCGCCGGGAACGCTCCGTTCGGGCGGCGGTTTCCGCCCGGCGCTCGCAGGGCCGGGCCGGAGGCGGAAGCGCGGGCGGCGGGGCCGGGCCGGGCAGCGCGGTGGCGGCGGCGCGGGCGGGCGGCGCGCCGGGCCCCATGGCCTCCTGCTCCAGCATCGACATCGAGGACGCCACCCAGCACCTGCGGGACATCCTCAAGCTGGACCGGCCGGGAGGTGAGGAGCGGGGGCCGGGGGAGCGCGAGAAGCCGCCGGGCCAGGCCGGGCGGGGCCTTGTCGCGGGCCGGGCCGCGGGACCCCTCGGCCGTTGCGCCGCCGCCCCGCCGGTTGTCAGCGGCCGGGCCAGGGGCCGGGCCGGGACCGCTTCTCCACTTCGCGCCTGCAGCGCCCTCCGACCCGCCCAGGGCCACGGGGTCCCGCTCGGCCCTGCCTCGCACACTGCAGAGCCCAGAGCCAGCGGCGCGGTGCGAACCAGCCGGTGAGGAGAGGAGCCCCCCGCCCTGGAGACCCTTGCTTGAGGGAGAGGTGTTGGAGCTAGGCAGAGCGGGAGCAGGTCGGCCCCAGAGCTCGCTGCTGCGGCGGTCTCGGGGCTCCATTCAGCTGAGAGGTGTTGCTGCTGGAGCTGAACAGCATCGACCTCCGCGACACAAGTGTCCCCCTTTACTAGGAGTACTTGGAGTGTTTCCCAGGTGTCCCGCTGGCCTGAGTGGAAGGGGCTGTCAGGCCACTCTGTGATCAGTGCTGTGTTCACCCTTTACACAAACTTTTTACTCTCCTTATTGGTATGTGAAATAGGATCACAAATACCTCTCCTAAAGCGATTAAGAGTCTTCTCTCTCAGCTTTGAACTATTATACTTCTCTGCTTAGTGTTCAGCGGACTCCCTTCTGCCTGTAAGATACTCTGTAAGAGTATCAGCAGCAGGCTCAGGAGTCAGCTGGATAGTGTTCCCAGTCTCCTGTAGCTTAGGCTCTCCTTCAGTCCTCCTCATTTTTTTTTGAACCTACCGTGGTATTTCAGTCAAACCCGATGAGGTAACGGTCTTAAGGAGTCTGAGACATTAATGCTTTGCAAAAAAAATCTTAGCCTCTGGGTAGAGGACAGAATTATGCCCTTGTTGTGCTCCCGTTGAGGGAAAGGCGAGAATAATACAGCTTTTACATGTCCTGAGACTCAGTAGGAATGTGCTACCTCCAAAGCAACTGCCATATGTGCTGCCTTTGCTTGGCCAAAGGAAGAGAGATTGGATGTGGGCTGCTTGTGGGAGGGCTGTAGAGGCATGTGGGCTGATGGACCAAACCTGCAGGAAGGCAGTTTCATTAGCTTTACTACCCATAGAGAAACTTCTCATTAATTGGAATAGCTTATCTTGTTTCTGGAGTGCTTGCATGTTCCTGAATTATAATTCTTATTAAAAAAATACATTTTTCCTTCCTAGTGCAGTACTGTACTTGAAGGACTGAAAGGAGAACTCAGTGCAAGGATGGGGAACACTTGTTTCACGAGCAGTTTCTGAACTGAAAGGATGTGTTGTGGTTGAGAAATGGTTGGAGTTGTTGCCCAAAGTGACTTTCTCCTGAGGCAGCTTCTCCTGCTGGTTGAAACCAAGGAGTTACTGACAGAGTATGGCTTATTTGTTTTCATTCTTCTTCTTTCCTATTCATTGTCTTTTTACCTTCTCTRTCGACTCTAGTGCGCAAGAAGGCAGTTGAGAAGAAAAGGAGCAAGGTGGGCAGGARGTTCACAAAAGGAACCTGTGGTGGTTCTCAGCTGAAATCACTGCCTGCGTAACAGCAAATAGACTTGAAAGGACTGACATAAGAAAGGGAAAAAGAAGAGCCTCTGGAAGTCCTGTTAGGATGTCAAAGGAAAGGGATAGTGGGGGATCCTTGAAGTTTTGCGATACTAGGTGCACGTAGCTGTGAGCAGCGTTGCGTTCCTCTGGGTCCTGTCCAGGCAGGTGGCAAGAAACACTCCCTGCTCTAAAGATTTTACATCTGTCAAAATACTTTTTTAATTCTGCTGGGTTTGGTGATTGTGAAACTGTAATCCACTACCCCAGTCTGTCTCTCTGGACACAGTTTCTGCCAGTTTTGGCAAACATCATCCATTGCTTCAGTAGCCATTGCCAAAACAYGGACCTGCCTGCTGGGACATGGAGACAGGCTGTTAGCGCCAGTGTGCTGTGGAGGAGCATCCCTGCTGGGGGTGGGCAGGATCCTTCAATCCACACAGAGATCTCTGCTGATAACCAGGTGTTACGTGGGCTCACCCTGCTCGTGGTGTTAATCAGGGAAGTGTTCTGTTCGGTACAGGCTGGCATCTCCTGCTGATGGTGGGAGCAGGAAGAGTTCAGTGTCTCAGCTCTGACTGCTCTTGGCCTTTGAAAAGGTAATGAATACAAACACATTTCTTTTCCTTTGAGGCCTGGATCTACCAGTCTGGCTTAACCTTTTGGTTTCGTTCATGTGCTTACTAAACACTGAGCCTCTTCCCTTCTTTTATGCCTCCAGGATTGTGTGCAGGCAGCACCTGTGCTTGTCTGGCTTCCACTAAGACAGAATGATGAGCTACACCAGTTCTTGAACTTGAGTGTACTGTTTCTGGGCCCATCAGCCTCTGGGGAGTGTTTCCTCCTTCGTTTTTTCTGTGGAGCAAATATCACTAACCTGCTGTCTGTAAAAGAGCAGCAGTACTTACGTGAGACATTCCTGTGGCTGCAAATAGAGCAAAGCATGTATCGTCTTTCTCTAGGAGCCTGGATGCTTTTTCTGTAGGGAATATTTTCCTGCTTTTGGTCAGAGAGGATAAAGTGCTGTCAGTGGAAGTAGCTGCAGCTGGACAAGCCCCCAGCGTATGCTATAGATGTAATAATCTTGTGACAGCAAGCACAGCACCAATGTTAAGTGGTTACAGGATCACATTCCCTGGCCTGAATTTCCTTGTGCTGTGTGAGTGCTGCTGCTTTTTCTTCAGGCAGTGCAGGTACACTGAGGTGAGTGCCCAAATAGTCCATTGCATTGGAGTACCCTGTCACTGCACAGACTTTCTGTGTCCATAGTGCAGTTGCTGGTTTAATGACTAATACAAACAGGCAAGTTTTAAATATTCTTCTGGTAGATGAATAGCTGCAGTTGTGTTTTTAGGCAGCAGCACTCATCCTGATCTGTTGAAGCCTGCTCAGTAGCGGAAAGGTTGCCTTACTTTGGAAGGACCTGCCTCTTGCCCACAGTTATGTTTAGGTTTGTTACGTGCAGTGACGGTGGAGCTTCTGGTCCTGGGAGCAGCCATTTTGCAAAAGCTCAGCAGCAGTTGTTACCTGGCAACAGTATACGAAATTTTGGGTTTCAAACCCAGGGAAAATTTCAAGCGGGGATTTGCTGAGACAGGCGGCTTTGCCTTGGGTCTGCTGATGTGGAAGTGCAGATGGAGGGGGCTTGTGTCCAGTGGGGATCATCAACTATTTGCCTTGCTAGGGAAGAAGAAGAGTCTCCTTCACCCCCTGTTACATCTGTCCCCTGCTAAAGGCTTCGGAAGGCATGGAGGCCACCAGGCAGCTTGTGCTAGGCCAGGTGTGCGAAGTTGGGACACACACTCTTCAGAGCACAGCTGGAGCTCTGAACAAATGGCTGCTTTACACAAAATTTGAGTGCTGTAAACTTCTATGTGACTGTTGAACCAGGGCAAAAATATGGGAATCCCATAAGCACAGTTGCACAGTTTCCTAGCAAAGCTACTTAAACACTTGGAGTTTGAGGTCAAGTCTCAGAGTCAGAAGCCAGTTTTGGAGAGTAACAAATGTATATTTTCCAGCCAGCCCCAGATGTTGTAGCTGATCCCTGCATTGCTGGACTTCAGAGGTCTCTCTGCAGGCCTGAGGGCTAGAAGTGACCTGTCAAGAACCTTTTGRTCTGGCACTTGATTCAGTGAACCTGAATTACCAGCTTAGTCTTTCTGATCCAAGGCTATTTGCTTTTTGAACCTGTTCTTTGGTGTTTCTCTGGTCTGCTGGAATGGCTTGTGTAAGAAAAAGAGCTGTTTCACTTGAATGTGTGGAGGTGAGTTTCTCATCAAATGGGAGGTCTCTCATCCTTTTTGTAGAATACTTTTCCCARCCATTTCAGCATATTCTACCTGACAGACCGGGAGAGGCTGACAAAAAGCGTGTGGAGGTAGCGTGTTTCACACAGTGTTCTTTCTTTTTAATGAGTGTTGGGCACAGCTGGTCATGCTTTCCCCTCAGGTTCGGTGAATGAGAACCAGAGACCGTCGAATTCGTATAACGGGGACCTGAATGGGCTGCTGGTGCCTGATCCCGTTGGGAGTGGAGATGGACCTTCTTTGGCCAAGCCAGTGCATCGCAGCATCTCTCTAGGAGCCCTTCAGGAGAAACAAGTCATGTAAGTTTTGTCAAAGAAATACTGAGAGTAAATAGAAAACAGCTAAAATTCGGTTCTGTTGAGCGTGGACATGTGTGCTGGGAGTCTGACAATGAGTTTTATGTTGGGTGCAGGTGGCAGTTTTGAGTCAGTGCTCTTGGTTAAAGCTTTTGTAGCTTTTCTGAGGCTGATGCACGGAGTCTGCCATCCTTGCAGCTCAGGAACTGAAGAGTATCAGCAGAGATTTTCAGAGAAGGGGAACAGGACGGGTTACATGGTGAAACTGCAGGTCAGGGTGGAAGTAAATCTGCAGGGCTCTGGCTGAAACTTGGCATTCTCATGTAGATCTCCAGCAGGACTCCTTCAGGGACCCAAGTTACCTGAGGGGTTGCAGAGCTCATGTAAGTAGCTTTGCCTGGATTCTCTGGTCATAGTTTTGAGACAGGATGCTGTGAAAACCATGAGCAGTGTGCACTGTTTTGTTGATGAGCTTCAACTGGTTGGCTTTGGTTTCTTTGCACCTTCCAGTGTTGGGTACTTGAATCAAATGTAGGTCTGTGCTCAGGTCAAATGAATTGAAGGTTTTTAAGCTGAACAAAGCAGGTGTTTGACTCTCTCAAACCTGTGACACATGGGGAAGGGAGATTCAACCAAGAGGAGTTTCTCTTTTCAGTTGTTTATCGCAAACCTCTTAGATGCACAGATCCTGCTGTGTTGCTGTTAAAATTATGAATTTAACATAAAATGTTAAATATTCTGTTCCTATGAGTCCTGTCTGATTTTTTCCCGTCTTTGTTTTTCTTAAAAGCTGCCTCTCTGGTGACGACAGCTCCACTTGCTTAGTGATATCAGCAAAAGATGTGGAAATAGTGGCCAGCAGTGATTCCAGCATCACCAGTAAGGCCAGAGGGAGTAACAAGGTAAGGAGCAAGAGAAAGCATGGCTTGTCTCTTTTTCAGTCACATCAGCTCRTGCTTGAATATTTTTAAACAGAAGTAAATATCATCTTTCTGTGTTATAGGAGCTTGTAATTAGGTAGAAGTTTGTCAAAGAGTTTAACAAGGGGAAAAAAGTTGAAGCAGTATCTTGTAACTGATTGTTCCTGTTATTCCAGAATCTGGCCAAGTTATCCTCTAATTTTCAGGAGTAAGTCTGTGATCTAAGCTGTAGGTTCCTTGGAAAGTGTTCTTTCTCCACAAACAAGATTTTTCTGCCGATTGTTTCCTCCCTGGACCCTGAAGGGAGAGTTTCCCTGGCTGCTTTGCTGGTGTCAGTCCTGCTGAGGGCTCTGGCCTGCAGGTCAGAGCTGCAAGAACCAATATGCTGAAATTAGAGCTGGTGCTGAGCAGAGAGCTAAGCCATGCTCAGAACAAATGCTAGTAATTAGGAGAGAGAACTCTGGTCTTGATCTTCTCAGCCCTTTTCCAAATTGTTCCGTAATTTTCCATTTTGCGTTTTTCTATTTTCTATTCCATTTTGTTCCTTAGTGTGCAGTGAATTAAGGGATGACAAAGATAATAAATGAACACTGCACCATGTTGTTGTTTTTCGTAGATAATAGTGAAGATAAAAGTGAAAGGGAGGATCACTGCCATTATTTCCATAGGAATGGCTAATTCTTTGCACGCAGTGACAAAGGTTATCTGTGCTGGTTTGGGACTGAGAGTCCTGGTTGCTGGATGGGGTTAAACCACTCCATTAGCAAATTAAGCATTAGAGGTCTTCCCTACAGGAAATTGTATGTTTGGCAGGTTTGTTCCAGGAAGGAGTTAATTCCAGACATTTCTCATGTTTTGTTTCCTTTCTCCTGAGCAGGTGAAAATACAGCCTGTTGCTAGATATGACTGGGAGCAGAAATATTATTATGGCAATCTGATAGCTGTTTCAAACTCTTACCTGGCTTATGCCATTAGAGGTGAGATACCTTCTTGTCTTGGATGTGATTTGTGTTCTTTTGTTCTGTGTATCTCTAAAAGAGGCAAAGTTTGCATAGAAAAATGTAACTGGCGATAATTGAAACCCTTGCAATACCCAGATCAAGGTGCTGTTGTAGAGGAGTTAGAGAGAAGAGTTGGTTATGTAGCAGAGTTAAAAATAAAAGACAAGGACTCAGTGGGGATGGAGGAAAAGTTGAAGGACTACACTGGTTTTACTGGAGAGCTGATGTTCGGATTCCTCCTCTAATTAAATATTTCTGCAGCAAATAAGCTTCTCTGTAGCTAAGCACAGAAACAGCCCTATGGTAATTTGAGCAGATAAGTGTTTGTGATGGATTTGCTTGCATAAATTTAGAGTTGAGTTTAAGGCTAAATTTAGAGGATCCAAAGAGCAACACAGATGCAGTGTCTTGTGCAGTAGAGAGAGAGAAGCAGAACAACACAGGGWAAGATTGTTTCACAACATATGGGAAAGAAAGTGACAGGATGAGAGGAAATGGCCTCAAGCCATGCCAGTGGAGGTTTAGATTAGATATTAGGAAAAATTTTTTTCATCAAAAGAATTCCAGAACATTGGAACAGACTGCCCAGGAAAGTGGTGGAGTCACAGTCTCTGGAAGTGTTCGAAAAACATGTGGATGTGGCACTTGAAGATATGGGTTAGTGTTGAACSTGGGGGTGGTGCTAGGTGGATGGTTGGACATGATGATCTTAAAGGTCTTTTCCAACCATTTAGTCATCTGCAGTGTCTCTTTTTGCTCTCATATAAGCACAGAGTGTTTGTGTCTCTAACAGATCTTCCCTTTCTTCTCAGTTCTAGCACCCACTGGTTTGTCTGGTCTTTTATAAATTYTACTACTCTGCTCYTGTGGTTTTTCATACCTGAGGTTATTTTAGAGTAGCTTAAGGACGTCTCACTCTATTTTAAATTATTAAAGCTTGGGTTCAGTAACAGTAGGAAGCTGAGTGGTTTGCTAGGGCTGGTGTGGACATCAGGAAGTGGAAGCACCATGATCTCTGTAAGACTGCCTGCTTTGTAGTGGTTGATGTCCGTCTGAAAAGGGGAAGTTGGAATCTTTGCTTGGTGAGCACGTGTTCTGAAACATGTTCTTTTCAGTCATGCAAGCCAAAAAGCCAGTGCTTTTTGCCAGGTGAATGTTTATGCTTTTTGCATTCCCCTTATAGAATGTGTACGTGAGCTATCTGCCTCTCAGTGACTCCTTTTGTCCGGTAACTGAAAATTAAATTTCMAATAAAATTAGTTCACTGTCACTGGAGGTCAGCCTTGGAGGTTTGGCAAGCTCATGGTGAAGATTTAAGCCTTGCATTTAATGGAGGCATCTTTAACGAGGATAATCCTGGGAATTATGAGAAGTTTATGAGAATTATGGAGAGAAACCACAGACACCAATGGTGACTTCTCCCTCTGTCTGTCCCACAGCTGCCAGCAATGGCTCTGCTATGGTGCGGGTGTTGAGCGTCAGCACTGCTGAACGGACCTTGCTGAAGGGATTCACGGGTGGTGTGGCAGACCTGGCCTTTGCTCACCTCAACTCCAACCAGCTGGCCTGCCTGGATGAGGCTGGCAACCTTTTTGTCTGGCGCCTGGCCATGGATAAAGAAAAAATCCAGTATCTTTTCGGAATACATCTCCTATCAGTCTCTGTAGTGGTTAGATGTGAGTGCAGCCTCAACATTGCCATTTATTTCGCAGAATTAGCAGCTTGCAAAGGGAGGGTTGATAGTTCTGCCCCTTCCAGAGTATGAAATCAGTCACCTTTTGCCTGTATTCAGCACAATCATTACTGGAAATTGCATTGCTTGAAATTCTAGGAGCAGCACCTCAGTGCTCCTGGTCCAGGCAAAGTGGTCAGTGAGAAGTGTCAGTACTAACTAGCTTTGGGCATGGACAGTGTCACCTCAGCTGTGTGACAGAGGTYTGTCTTGTCTGGTTCTAGCTCTTTTTCTCAGTTACTTCTCTGGGGAAGAGGATGTAATACTTCCCACCCACTCACTGTCTTCCTTCCAAACCTGTCATCCTTCTTTTGGTGGCCCTGAAATTTATTTTCAGTGTTCATTGCCCTAAATATTTTCCTTTTAATTGCTAGGAGTGATTGCTCAGTACTTTTGGGAAGCATGTGACGTATGTCATCTCAGAGTGTAGCTTTTTAATTTTAATTGTGTACCACCATTTCAAAAGCAACTGGAGCAAAGGTGGTGGTAGTTGTTGAAGACCTGATTTGTAGTGGTGCACTCGAGCACTCACTGGGGGCAACGTGGTAGCTCTTCTGTCTTTCTGTGGTAGTGTTGCAATGCTTACAAGTCGTTTAATCATCAGCAGTCACATGGATTGCACATTCACATGTGGCTGTGTGCCCCTGTTGTGCTTATCCTGTCACTGCCTGCAGCCTGCAAGAGAAAATCGTGAGAACCTACAAACTTTTGTTAGCTGAAGCTCTTCTGTCAGCGAARAAACGCTAGCTTGGCTGCTTTCTCAGCAGAATCCCTTTACCAGGTTTCTTTTTGAATCAATGGCCCARAAATCTTGAGGTTTAATAGTATTAACAGCAGACCAACCCTGAGCAGGTTCTTGCTAYGCATTAGTAACACAGCCAGAATGTTACATTTCTTAACCCTTGCGATCAGAGAGGAGATCTTGGTTAACATCAAGCGACCTGACAACACCCCACTGAACACCTTCCGAAGAATCATCTGGTGCCCTTTCATCCCGGATGACAACGAGGAGAGCGGGGAAGAGGGAAGTCAGACRTTGGCATTGTTGCATGAGGACAGGGTAAGGAAACCCTACTTTGGAAACATTGTCCCTAATTGTCAGTAGAAGAAGAGAATTTAATGGAGGAAAGAGCTGAGTTTAAATGGAGTTGTAAAGGCTCCTTTCTAGTCCATGTTGGGGATCCTCCTGTAAGGAGATGCTGGATTCCTCTCTTCCAAGGAGAGGTCATACTGATCATTCTCTGGGCCTCAAGAGGATGGAAAGGGATAACTTCTGCTCACCATCAAATAGCAAGGACCACTAGGAACAGAAGCATCACTCATCTGTTCAGGCTGAGCCAGTACCCAAGGGAGGGGCTTGGTGGGCAGCAGCTACAAATGCCAAGAGCAATTCCCTGTGTTACGCCCAGCCTTATGCCAGGAAAGCATCTAATGGCCAAATTGGGTGGAAGTGGGAAGGATTATGGCACATACTTGCGACTGGGCTGGTGTATCAGGATATAAGATAAGGGTCTAGGAAGTTCTCCTCTGGATCAGATCAGTAGTTGTAAAAATAAACCTGTGTGCCTACATGTTTGTTTTCCAGGCGGAGGTGTGGGATTTGGACATTATCCGAACGAACAACARCTCCTGGCCGGTGGAAGTGCCTGATATCAAAGAAGGTTTCATCGTGGTGAAAGGCCACAGCACGGTACAAACCTGTTTTGTGTGGTTTTCTTTGGGTTATAGTGTCTCAGGAGCTGCAGTTCTTGGGAGAGTTGGCTGTAAAAAAAAATATTGTGAAACAATTACAGTTGTGAAGATCCCAAAACAAAATGAGCTCTGTCCATAACATGAGTAACTGTACGAACAGTGGCAGCACAACTCATTATACTTGGATTTGCTGTCTGGAAAAGGTGATCGTTAATTACTAKCATTAAGAGGAAGAGTGCCTGTCARTTGTTCTGTGAAGGGTTAAAATGCCTAGTGTTAGAAGCTGCCTGTTTCTGTTAGAAATCACTCTGACCTCCTGTACTATCAGACTGTTAGTCAAATTCCTGTTTGAAGATAGTGCTTTTTCTTCCTGTGAAGTAAAAAAGCTAAAAAATYTGTGTCTCTTTTCCCCCTCTGTGTAGTGCCTGAGTGAGGGAGCACTTTCTCCAGATGGAACTGTGTTGGCCACAGCAAGCCATGACGGTTTTGTAAAATTCTGGCAGATCTATATTGAGGGACAGGATGAGCCAAGGTAAATGGACAATTAGAAAATGAAGGGTCTTGGAACAGAAGGCAGCATTTTCTCTGGGAGAATTTCCTTGATACAGAATCCTCTGTGATGGTCATTCTCAGGAAACTATAGAACATAAATGTTTGTAAGGTAATTTGTTGCTGAAATATTGCATCACTGAGTATCATAGGCTTATGGAAAAAGCAGAGAGCTGTGTCTGGAAACAGTTCTGTGCTTTGCACAGGCTGTAGTCAAAATTCTTTGCATTGTCTGTGTTAATGCAGGAAGCTGCTCTCAGCTGTTCCTCTTGATGTTGACTTCTTTTTGTATTGTACCCTTGTTAAGACACCAGACCAAATGGCAAAATGGGATTTTACTTATTTATTGATCACAATATTTGTCTGCATGAGCTGTGATCTCCTTATTTTATATAAGCCTGTAAAGAGCTATGAGACAGTAATGGGTGGTGGCTGCTGGACAATGAGTTGGGTGTTCAATGTCTGCATCTTCCTCATTTACCACTCCCTGCACATTTTGATGTTTTCTCTGATTTATTCCCAGGTGTCTTCACGAGTGGAAACCCCATGATGGCAGACCTCTTTCCTGCCTGCTCTTTTGTGACAACCATAAAAAACAAGACCCAGAGTAAGTCCCCAATCCTATGCTTGAAGTACTAAAGTTTAGCAGTGTTTTCTAACTTTGCCTTTGGAGGGTTCCTTGTAACTGATTCGTACTTATAACACTTCAGCTTTGTGGCAGGAGTAAGTCCTGTCCTCTTTGTAGTCAGTTTTCTAGTGATGGAGAAATAAATAAGGCTCTGAATCACAGCCTAAGGTGACCTTAATCATAGTGCCAATTCCATAAAAACAATGAAAATTTTAAATTGATGAGTCCTCTCACATTTGTGGTATGGTCAGTCTTAAATGGCCTGTTAATGTTCTGAATTTCTACTGCAGTTGATGAAAACATAGATTTTATTTTTATTGTTTCTCAGTCAGTCATGGCCTTAAGGTTCTTGAGAGCTGTAGTGGTTTCTAATCTACCTCAGAGTGGAAATTTTCTGGGAACTTTAAGACATGCTTGGGTAAAATCAGCTGTGGGCAGCTTGTGAGGAGGTTTTCTGGGAAGGACCAGATCTTCTTTAAGAGAACTTGGATGTGTTGTGCCTGCAGGGTTCCCTTCTGGAGGTTTCTCATCACAGGAGCTGATCAGAACAGAGAGCTGAAGATGTGGTGCACGGTGTCCTGGACCTGTCTGCAGACCGTACGGTGCGTGCTGATGGACTCCCCTGAAGGGTGGGATTTAGGGGTACTGACCTTGCAAAGGTTATCCCTGATCTCAAATAGATTCTACTCCAGCCCAAATTTGAGCCTCTTCCCTCGCCATTCCGACCTGCCATTGGGAGCTCTCAGAACTGTGGCAGACTGCCAGGTCAAGCTTGGGCAGGGGAGGGAAGTTCATAATCTTATTATTGGCGTTACCAATACCTCTTGTCTTTGCCTTGTTGTGTAAAGCATAGACATAGCTGTAGCATGAGAGGAGGCATTCAAAACTGCCCACTTTAGGTGTTTTCTTGTCTAAAAACTTTACGTATTCAATAACCAGTCTAAGATCTTTTCCTATTACTGCTTTATCTATTTAAATTATGAGAAGCTGCTTGTGTTGATAGAGCTTAAGAAATTATCCAAGGCTTATTTGTTGAGACCTGTAGGCCCAGAAGTTCAAACTGTGCGTTAGTCCATCCCTTCACTCAGGTTCCCTTATTTTATTTTTCTGATGGTGGATCTTGGCCTCTCTCATCACACACATGCTTAAGGCCACTTCTGATTTGCTCTCTTAAAGTGAGAAGAATACGACATGACAATGAGTGCTGCCTTTTCCACCTCATACTACAGAAGGTCCAAAACTTGTGGAAGGGTTATTTTGATTTGGAGGATCTTTGGCTTTAAATCTGTAGCTTTGACTCTTGTACTCTCATGAATGTGGAACATATTAACTAACAACAAACTCATATTTCATTTAAATGTTTAGAATTCATAACTTCATCCTATGGTGTGATCTCCCAGCTGCTTTCTTAGCTGATGTCAGCACTGATTTCAGCAATGGTGTTTGTGTTCTAGTGAGTGGTTGCACTGTAATAGGGTTGTAAACTCCTTAAGATACTGTGGATTTTTTTGGTAATTAATGCAGATTCATAGCAGTCATGCTAGTTGGGCTAATCTACCTTGCTTTCTGCATCCTCTCTCTCTTATTTGTGTATGTAGCTTTTCTCCTGACATCTTCAGCTCCATGAGTATTCTTCCCAGCCTGAAAGTCTGCCTGGACCTCTCCGCTGAATATCTGATACTGAGTGATGTGCAGAGAAAAGTAAGTTCATTTTATTGGTGGCTGTGGGTAATGGTGACAGGAGCAGAAATGGTCTTGTGTGTGACTGGTTCTGCTGCCTAGGCCTGGGATTTGCCTGTTAGTAGATAAAGATGCAGCAATTTCACTTTAAGATGAAAAAGGGTAACAATTCATGAGTAATCTTGAGGAGCCTTAAGGATTACTTCTCACCCTCTGTAAAGCTCTAAAGCTCTCAACTGGAGATACCTGTGTCTGGCACGGTAGGATTGAGTTCTTGATCAACATTGACTCAGCTAAGAGTGTGGTGCTTGTGGTTCCCTTGAGTGTTCCATTTCAAATTTCAGTGGCCCAGGCTTTATTCCTCATGCTGTTTTCCTTGTTCCAAATCTGTTTTGGGTGCTAGGCTTTGTAGTCCCCACACATACACATGGTCTGCTCCAAAAGCCCAGTGATTTACCGGTTCTGATTCTTCCAGGTCTTGTATGTGATGGAGCTGATGCAGAACCAAGAGGAGGGCAAGGCTTACTTCAGCTCCATCTCGGAGTTCCTCCTTACCCACCCAGTGCTCAGCTTTGGCATCCAGGCCGTGAGCCGCTGCCGGTTAAGACACACCGAGGTGCTCCCGGCAGAAGAGGAGAATGACAACTTGGGTGTAGGTAGGTGACAAAAGAAAATTTTGGCTGCTGTGGGATCAGGATTTCTTTCCTGGCTGGTTCTCACATTCTCATGAAAGGCTGGTCACTTCTCCCAAATAACAAGACAAGAGGAAACGGCCTCAAGTTGCACCTTGTGAGGTTTAGATTGGGTTTTAGGAAAAATTTCCTCACCGGACCTGAAGCTGGGTTGTCAAGCATTGGAGTACAGGATTCAAGGTGCAGCATCACCAGTGCTAAGTACAGGGGAACATTCACTGCCCTGGTCCTGCTGACCACACTATTGCTCATACCAGACCAGGATGCCACTGCCTTCTTGGCCACCTGGGGACACCTGGCTCATTTTAAGCTACTGTCAACCAGAACCCACAGGTCCTTTCCCACTGAGCGCTTTCCAGCCACTCTGCCCCAGCCCATAGCACTGCTGTTGTTGTGACCCAGCTGCAGAACCCAGCACTCGGCCTTGTTGAACCTCGTAGAATTGGCCTTGGCTCATCAATCCAACCTGTCCAGATCCTCTGTAGACCCTTCCTGCCGTCCAGCTGATCAGCATTCCCGCCCAACTTGGTGCACAGCATCGCCAGCTGGTCAAGGGAGGTGATTGTCCTGCTCTGCTCTGCACTGGTGCGGCCTCACCTCGTGTGCTGGGGCCAGTTTTGGGCACCACAATATAAAATATACATTAAGCTGTTAGAGCATGTCCGAAGGAGGACCATGAGGATGATGAAGGGTCTCAAGGGGAAGCCATATGAGGAGTGGCTGAGGTCACTTGGTCTGTTCAGCCTGGAGAAGAGGAGACTGAGGGGAGACCTCACTGGGGTGTTCAACATCCTCACGAGGGGAAGACCAGGGACAGATGCTGATCACTCTCCTAACCAGTGACAGGACTTGAGGAAATGGCTTGAAGCTGAGTCAGGGGAAGTTTGGGCTGGATATCAGGAAAAAATTTTCCCCCAAAGGGTGGTTGGGCACTGAACAGATTCCCCAGGACAGTGGTCACAGCACCAAGCCTGACAGAGCTCAAAAAGCATTTGGACAATGCTTTCAGGCACATGGTGGGATTGTTGGGGTGTGCTGCATAGGGCCAGGAGTTGGAGTCGATGATCCTGATGGGTCCCTTCCAAATCAGCTTATTCTGTGATTCTGTGGTGTTTTCTGCAAACTTACTGAGGGTGAACCAGATCCCCTCATCCAGATCATTGGTAAAGAGAATCTGTATCATGCTGGTTCTCTGCTGTTGGTTCATTGTGCTGTGATGTTTTTATAGTACTTTGTCTGAAGTTTCCGTCCAACTTCATGTTTTACCTTTATCACCCTTCCAGAAAGTGCTCAGGGCGCTGGGGCTGTTGAATCAGCAGCGGGCGTGCTGATAAAACTCTTCTGTGTGCACACCAAGTGAGTATGTGTGGGCAGCTGTCTGTGGTTGTCCTAACCCTGCACTGACCTGTAGAAATTTAACTTAAATCCTTTTGCTCATAACAAAAGGTACATGGCCCCACAGAAGCTTGTAGCTGTGGTGTGTATGGCCTTACCAGGAGGTAGCCCTKAAGGGTGTTTGTGACAAGCTTGTATTTCTGTGGCCATGAGTGACTTAAGAATTGTGCTCACACACAGCAGATCACCCAGCAAGTGCTGGGGAATGTCTCTAGAATAGCCTGGGTGCCAGAAGTGGGTGACGTGGCTGAGTGAGGATCARCTTCTGCTGCTTCTGTGACAGGCAGAAAACACTGAAGCACTTTCCAAGGGAATTAGTTCAGTGAAGRGAAATCTTCTGAGCCGTAGAGTTCTGTTGGTGATTCTTAACCTGATCAGAGATGCCTGTTTCTTTCCAGGGCCCTACAGGATGTGCAGATTAGATTCCAACCTCTTCATAGCCCTGACACAAATGCATCCATGCCTTCCCATGGCTCTCATGAAGAATTTGGTGAGCATGTGTGTTTAATCAATCTTCAGTGTTGCTTGAGCCTTTAAAGGTTGGTGGTGGGAGGCAGCAGGAGGGCAGTTTTGGGTATCTCTTCGTACTCGAGTGGTGTCATTGCATAAAGGATTCTGAATATGGACTACAGTGAGGCAGGAAGTTGGTTAGACTTGGGTGTATGGAGCTTGGGAGGTGTTAGACCAGGAGTGCTAATGCTTTTTGCATGCTTGAGTTCACCTTCCTGGGTGGTTTGGCACTTGTGCGAGAAACTTGAGGTTTGTCTCTTGTCAGGTGGAAGAGATCAGAGTGACAGCAGAGCTGTGGGAGTGGAGGRGACTGGGCTGTCTGTGATGTGCTCTTTCAGCTCATTCACCATTCTGGGATGTGGCTGTTAAACTGGTCTTGTGTTTAGGGAAGAAAAGAAGCTTGGATATTTTGTTATCAGAGCCTGATAAAATCCACTGTGGCATACAAAGAGCAAGCATAACACAGGATTTGCTTTGCCCTGAGCTTTGACTGGGATGTTGCAGGGCTTTTGCTTGTTCTCTTTAGATCAAGCATGGCATGCAATGGCATAAATTCATACTTTGTGGAATTGGAGCTTCAGTTTTGGAAGGAAGTCGCTGTACATTGATTTTTATCTCTCCCTTGAAGCCTTTCCAGACCACATGGCTGATCTGAGCACCGAGGGGCTGGGATCTGAGAAGGAATCTGTGCATGGCTCCCAACCAGACCTGCGGCGTATTGCTGACCTGCCTGTGCCAGCAGACTTCCTTTCCCTCTCCAATGATGCCAAACCCAAGCTCATGACTCCAGATGCATTCATGACACCAAGTACTTCTCTTCAACAGGTAATCAGAGATCAGCACTGTTGTGGTGATGCAAGGAATGGGGTTGGATTTTGGTGCTTTTGGGCACACTTTCCAGACCGTAAGGACTCCAATAGGCTCTGCTAGCTGAATGCAGAGCACACAGGAAACTCTGCATGTAACTAGACTGAGCAGAGACATGTTGGCACATCTGAAATGCTAAGCTGGCCTAAGCTTGTGTTGTAAGTGCTGTGTTTAGCTGCAGAACCGCTGATGTAGCTGTGCTTTGTAGAARTACAGGTTTGGTAAATAACTGTAAGTTGGGAGACTGCTCTTACTGGTTTACACATGTTGTTTGGGGTTATGATATAACTCTAATGGAAGAAAATATGCCACCTCTGCACATCCTGTCTGATGGGATCCTATGGGAATGCACATCTGAAATGATCAGGTAGGTAAATGGGACTGTTCAGACTTGTGAGACCCCACTCTCTGCCATARGCCCTCTGCCTCACCACTAGTGAGGCCACTTTGAGGACAGCAGCTCCTCAATAAAAACAGCCGTGGTTTATGTGATGAGGGTGTTTGGGACTTGCCTTCAACCAGCACTTGAGCACCTTAGCAGTACAACTCAACCTGTTAAGTTTTTTTCTATTTCCTCTTCACCAAAGACTCCCTGGGAGTTCTTCTSGAGCCAGCATTCTCAGGTTGAATTGTGCTGTTGCCCTCTGTCCCCTCCTGACTGCTGTGTGTTTTCCTACAGATCGCTGTCTCTCCAGGCAGCAGTGTCAGTTCCCTGACTGCAGTCACAGCCATGAGCAGCACTTCTGTCACAGATGCCTCTCTGCCCAGGTAAGTAGCACATGAATTAAACAATACATCTGCAGCTGAACTGATACAGGCCTCCAGGGTAGCTCAGAGCTGTAGCATGTCTTGTAGGAGAGGAGATTGTAACCAGAGTTAGAAACTGGCCTGAGTCCCAATGTCCCTGTATAGGCAGCTGTTTGCATCCCTAATGCAGCTTGGAACACATCTGTTGTCATCTAGGGGCCAACAAAAGTGTTTCATGTGTGCCTCAGGGATGCTGTTATTGCAGCTCAGTTTTGTTGCTCTGCATGCTTTTCCCAAAGGGCTGTCGTTGTTTACAGGTAAGAGAACACTGCAGCCACTGAGGACAGGGAGAGAATTTCCTACACTGGTAGGAAAATCTTACCAGTGTGACTGTGGGTTGGGCTGCATAAGAGACAAGAACTTCACTTCTGGGCGGTGGGAAAAGGAGAGAGACRTGTCTCATAGTGTCCTGTTTTTCCCTGAACTCTGTACATTGTGCAGAGTACATTGAGATACAACTGGTTGCTTCTCTCACTGACCCCTTGAATTCTAAGAGATTAGAGTGCCCCTTTTTTTTTTCTTTGCTGTTTCCACCTGGTATCTTTCTGGGCTGCATGGGSACAAGGAGATTCAGGTCCTCATTGACAGGGAGTAGCTGACCATGGTGGAAAGAGCAAGGGCTGCTCCACTGACCTTTGTACCCCATCTCCTCACCCCAAGTGTTTGATGSAGATCAATCATTTCTTTGGGCTGCTTGATTTGTTGGTGTCTGTTTCTGCAGGCCRTCGGAAGACTTGACTGTGAGCCCCAAGATGCAGCTGGACACCAGCCTCACACTGAGCAGCAGCAGCGGCAGTCTCCAGACCAGTCCTAGGAGTCACTCTGTTCTCATCCCAGGCCTCCCTGACAAGCTGACACCAAAGGCACCTGTTCCAGTAAGGCTCAAAATGCTGCTCACTTCCTTCCCATGGGCCAAGGAACCTCTATGGGCCTGTACAAGCTGAAATTGCTCAGCCTGGAGAAAAAAAGGCTCCAAGGAGTGGAGYGGCCTTTCAGTGCTTAAAAGAGATGAGTGACTTTTTACAGGGGCGGATAGGGTTAGGATATGGGAGAATGGCTTTAAACTAGAAAAGGAGAGATTTAGGTTAGATGTTAGGAGGAAATTCTTTATTCAGAGGGTGGTGAGGCACTGACACRGACTTCCCAGAGAAGTTGTGGATGCCCCGTCCCTGGAAGTGTTCAAGGCCRGGTTGGATGGGGCTTTGAGCAACCTGGTCTAGTGGAAGGTATCCCTGCCTATGGCAGGGGGTTGGAATGAGATGAGCTTTAAGGTCCTTTGCAACCCAAACCGTTCTAGGATTATCTGAAATAACACTTACTTGGATGTTAACAGGGACAATGTGTG
Organism: Amblyornis subalaris; assembly: GCA_018881555.1. Taxonomy (NCBI): domain Eukaryota; kingdom Metazoa; phylum Chordata; class Aves; order Passeriformes; family Ptilonorhynchidae; genus Amblyornis; species Amblyornis subalaris. Next base: position 131,693 of record JACAXG010000036.1, on the reverse strand, counting down.
CCCTTTGGAAGACACAGCTGCTGGCACAGACGTGCAGCCCAGTTTACTTACCCACATTGATGGAACTTGTCCTTGTGTAGAACAGCATGTCTCTGAAAACCAGAGACAGCTCTAGCTTGTGCTGTCACTATYGCAGTGGCAGGACGTGGCCAGCCTTTGTGTTAGGAGACAGTGCTACCTGGAAAGATTTATTCCTGCTTGTTGGTCTGATGAGTCTGGAATAATGATTTCCTATCCCTAAACTTTAATTTCCAGGTGTTGTGTAAAATGCATCATGACCAAAGCTTGAAATTGAAATAAGTTTTCAGTCCAGGAGATGTTCAATGTTAAAACTGATGTCAAAGAGAAGGGACCCTGGAGCACAGCAGGGAGGTAGAACTAGTGTTAYGTTTTCTTTTGGAAGAGGTTTCAAACTAGCATTGGCTTAAGTGTGTTGTTAACCCAGCTGAGAGTCCATTGCAAGTCCTGGGACCATTTTCCATCTGATGCAGTGGGAGCCAGGGATCACATGAGGAAAGGATGCAGCAGACTGTTTCCACAGGCAGTTGATGTAAGGTACCTGGGGTTCTTGGGGTATCTCCACATTACCCTGAAGGCTCTTGTTTGGTTTTTATTTCCAGGTCACACCAGGAAACTCCTCTCTAGCACTGGAACTGCAGGAAGTAGAGCCCTTGGTGGTGCCCCAGGCTTCTCCCACCCGCGAGCGCTCGCCGGACGTCATTTCCTCTGCTTCCACAGCCATGTCCCAGGACATCCCAGAGATCGCTTCCGAGACCCTGCAGCGCAGCTTCGCGGCGGCTCCGTCCGGGCTGCCTGGGGAGGTGCTGGAGCCCGGGCACCACGCAGACAGCATGGCCTCTGCTGCCTCAGCCCTGCACTTGCTGTCCCCCAGGAACCGCCACAACTCCGAGCACAGCCACCACTCTTTGGACATGCCTCCAGTGGAGGTGGACAGACTGAATGCTCCATCATTACTGGAGACTGCTTTAACTCAGGAAAATGCATCTTCTGACAGTGTTGTGAGTCAGCCATGGCCAGCAGCTCCTGACATAACCCGGGAAACCAGGAACAGCATGGCAGACAGGTAATCACTTGGGTTTGTCTGGCTTAGGGCAATTTGTTTGCACTTGCCAAATTGGCAGCTTGGTGAAAAGTTCTTACGTTGTGATTAATCCAGAGCCGTTCTCCATCCCTCTTTCCCTTAAAGGATCTGATGAGTCAGCCTTCCTGTGTGCTTGGTCTGTGTGCTGTRTCCTGAACTTTCTAGGCCAGCTTTACCATTTTTGCTCTCTGATACCCTTTTGCAGCATAAATGATGTCTGTTACGAAGGTGAAAAGTCTACATTATTGGCCTTCATGTTCACCTGGAGACTTGAGATAGGAATTTTTTTTTTTTGTGCTCTGGAAATCAAACCAGTACAAGCTAAATTCTGCCCCAGGTGATGCATTCCTGCAGGCTTTTGTTGAATCAATGGGCACATAACTGACAGGTTTGGTCATAGGTTAATTATATATCTCTCTTCTAGGATTGGCTCTGTGCAGCTAGTGTTATAAATAAAGTCCTTCAGCGGTCAGAAAATGAATGGCAGTGTCTCTSTAGAGCAGGAATACAGAACGGTGCAACATCACTTAGCCTGCTTGCCGTGAGCAAGCTGGAGCAGTGCTGAGATTCATCRCAGAATTAGTGTCCCTGTCCTGTAGTGGGATAACAGTTAGATGTATCTGGCATCTCCAGAGTCTGCTTAGGCCAGGGCTGCATGCACCAGGAGAGCCTGCAAACACCCTCCTTTTCAGCAGGACTAGGAGAGGGCTGGTGTTGTCCCTCAGGTAATCCTGGACTGTGCCCTGATCAGAATTGCAAAGAAAGGCCTCATCTTGTGCCTCCCCAGCTGGCTCTGGGRAGGGCATTCAGACTGTGTTTCTACATAATGTTATTGATTTTACTCATAATATGAACTTGAGAAAATACCTTTATAGGAGTTTGCAACTCCCCTCAATCCCACTCTGTCTTTGAATTCTACAGGACGTTTCATATCAGAATATCAGATCAGCTATCTCTGACTCTTAAGAGATTCCACCAGTGCTCAGTTCTGTTTAAGGAACTTCCTGCAAGCTGGATTCAGGCAGACCTAATTTACAGCCTAGAAGCACAAGCAGTTTGCTTTCAAAGTCATTATGAAACTCAGACTAAATCCAGTGTTAAAATTCTGTCTGGTAGAGCTGACCCATCAAATTCACACATTTCCTCAGACACTTTAAGGAACTGAGAAGCACTGATGATTTTTTGCTCCAGTGATCAGTATTACTTGAGGAAAAACAAACCCAAGATGATGCTATTCGTGGAATTATGCTATGTTGTCAGATTAGAGTAGTGACTTACCTGTCTTGTATGAGTGTCTGTTGGGAGATAGTTCTTGGTTAGTGCTTGAAGCATAACTGAGCTGCTTCTCCCTTCTTAAGGCCCCACAAAAGCACATGGAGAAGTTCAAGTGTTTAGTGCCTCTACATAACACCTGCCATTTTCTGGATCTGTGGGATCGGTGTGGGGTTGATTTTTGTTATAGACTATCAGGATCTCTCACAAGACGTGGAGACTGAATATCCAAGCTGAAAGAGAATGTCATGATGGTATTTTCTTTTTTCTCCTCTCYAGCCCAAGGGATGAGGTTGAAGAAAAGCACAAGAGCTCTTCCTACCATCGGCACAGCTACCACCTGCTGCAGCATGACAGCCAGGATGCCAGTGCAGAACAAAGGTACCAGAGTGCTCTGCCTCCTCTGCATGGACTCAGTTCAGGCTGAATTCGTGCCTCTGTCCCCAGCCAGCCTTCACACGTGGGGTGAATGTCTCTGCTTTGTCTCCTGACTTGATGTGTTTATGCAGCCCAGCTTCCCTGATGTTCTGATGACTTCAGCTCATCTCAAGATTGGCCTCTGGGCACTCTCCAGTTTGCTTTCTGTAGGGAAAGATTTGACTGTGCTGCTTCTAAAACCATGGACCAAGCTTGGTTTAATTACCATTAAAACCTATTAAGGGATCACTTTCCAAATATTGTGCCTTATATAAGGTAGTGAGGGTACCTCAGGAGTAAGTTTCTTGCTTTTGACATCTTTCCTCCTTCATGAGCCCCCCTAGAGCTCTGTGGGCCTGACAAGCTCAGCCCTGTTTGACAGCTGAGGGTTCGCTCATAATCCACACATGGATTGGAGAGGTGGTCGGCAGGTGAAAGTCTCCAAGGTACKGAGGATCACAGACTTCTTAGGCTCACCTGATACTTCTCTGTTCCTACAATGCTTTCTACATTCAGTGCTTGCTGTCTGTGGAGCTGTAAGGATGCACTGTGTTTGGGTTCCCTGCTAGGCAAGGCTGGGGCTTGTGTGCCATTGTGTGTTTGCAGCTAAAGAGGCATCGTTCAGCCACGCTGCCTGAGCCCTGGCTGTCCCTAATGCAGGGGCCCTCCAAGCCTTGCTGCACGGCACTCGAGCTCAGCCTGAGCAGACCTGGATCARAGCAGAGCAGCCCGTGCTGAGCTCTGCAGAGGTGACTGTTAAAGGTTAAGGTGGGGGTGTCTGTGGCTGTGTGACTCTGGTTGTGTGGATGAAGGTCRGTGTGAATCCCTCCCTGCGGTGAAGGCTGATGCAGTCCAGTATTGTGAGTGATGTTCCTCTCCCCCGCTGTTCCTTCGTAGTGACCACGATGATGAAGTTGCAAGCTTGGCTTCTACGTCAGGTGGATTTGGTGCCAAAGCATCTGCGCAGAGGCTGCCTGTGAAGGACTGGAAGGTCAAGGCATCCCCCCGGGCTTCCCCAAAGCTAAAGCGGAAGGGCAAGAAAGATGACGGGTACGCTGGGCTTGCCAGGACACAGGTGGCTCTGGGACCAGCAGGGCAGGGCCACAACCTCTTGTAGCCATGGGGTTCTGAGGCTGGGCAGCAGCCAAGTGCTCCCAAGCCTCACCCCATTTGCAGAGGGCAGTAAGCCCACAGAAAGCGTGGCTGGTTACTCAGACACTGACTGTCGCTCAGAGGTGTGGGAATAGGTTCTGCACTATGTCCAGCTGGGACTCAAAATCCAAAATATAGTGTGGGCTTCAGAAGAATGTGAGGGAGGTAAATTGCACATTCTGGGGGGACACTGGATCCTTTCACTGGTTTCAGTGAAGGCTTCATTGGAACTGTGATGCTGTGAATATCACAGTGGCCAACCAAATTGAGTGGCCTCAATTTCTAATTGGCTTCTGGACATGGCACAGGGCCCTTGTTCAAGAATATCTGTCATTTGTTACGTGCTTGCTGCTTTTGTGTGTTTCTAAAGGTGCCTGTATCAATATCCTGTAAGTGGAAATTGATGACTGGAAAGGTCTGCCCGTGGCACGTTAGACCAATCTGTCTGCATTACTGTGAGGAGAGCAGCACAGCTTCTGCACGGGGCTCTCTCCTCTACTTGTGTTCCCATAGCTCCATGATTTGGACCTCTAGCTGTGCAGATCACAACAAAGATGGGCTATGGCATTAAGTTTCTGGATGTAGTCCTGCAAAGTGACACCCCAAAGCTCTTGGTTTCTGAAATGACTTCCACTTTTTCTGCCTCAGCCCTTTTAAAGTTGCTGAGTGAGTACTGTCTGGGAACGAAAAATGTTTACTTTCCTTCATAGATCTGTGACTTTGATGAAGACATGCAATATTAGTGGATCAGTTCAGTGTTTATTCTGCTGGCTAAGCTGGAGTGCATCACTAGTTTTTTCACCTTGAGAGCTGGAATCACTAGATGATTTGAAGCTCATTCATTCTAAGTTTTAACAAATGAATACTTGTTTTTTATTTGGTAAAATATCGAGAGACCTCCAAAAGCTGTTTGGCAAAGTCTTCCCTGGCTTCGAATTTGGACAAAACTGAAAAATCAGTGTGCAGTGTACTTTATAACAGTCCTCATTAACACTTGTCAAGTGTTAATGTCACTTAAGTCTCCTCCCTGCAAAGGGACCAGTCTGTAAGGACCTTCAGGGTCTGTGATAGTGCAAATGATGGAGTCACAGTGCTGTAAAGACTGGGATTTCAGCACCTTCCCATTGCTCTGCATGTTATACTAGGCAAAGCACAAGTATGAGCTGTAGTGTAAAATCTAAAGCAACCATAAAATGTGTGTTGTGTTTTGGTAGAGGACTTGAATAATAAGAGGAGTTAATTGACATAATTAGGTTACTACTCTTTCTCTTTTTATTTCCAGGGATGTGAACCAGTCGCCAAGATCATCTAACAACCAGGTGAGTCAGAGCTGCTCTTCATGATGCTTCCTGTCTTACTGTGAAAGACCTAAAAGAAAGTTCATCCCAGTTCCTTGAAGTACCATGGGCCGTGCCTGAGCAGGTTGAGATGGGGCTGCGCTTGGGCTTGGCATTACCCTGTGCTGACATGCAGCAGAGAAGGAGCTGCTCTGTGCTCTCCAGACTGATGATTTCCTTCTCACCTTTGCCTGTGCCTGCGTTGGCAGCAAGATAAGCTGTTCCCAGCAAAGAAAGGGTTGCAGAGGGACTGGCCTGTACCTGTAACTGCCCTTGATGCCCTTAAGGGTGGRGCCTCATACTCCTTTAACTATTTTGACCAGGTGGAGAGACAGCAAGCTATAGATTCATACTTCCCCACTTGTTTGGTTATTCATAAACAAATGAAAGAGCTGAAAAATGCTCTAAGAAACCTCCTTACTGTACTGATTGCACAGCTCTTTCATGAGTGTTCGAGGTCATTGTTTACATTCGTAGGCATGAACACTCTCAGTACCTGGCCAAGAGTGAATAAAATCTGCTTTGAAGGGGGTCTTGAATCTAAACAGTTGATCGTCTAAGCAACCATTTATTAACTCCATGCAGAAACCGTACTTGATCAGTTTATTCCTTGGGACAAAAGTTCTTAGGAGCAGGCGTTAAGCTGGCCCCGTTTTCTGCGTGGTGTGTTACGCTTCAGTTCCAGGCACTGGGGTTGGCTCAATACCAAGCAGAAAGCTCAGCTAATCTCCAGTCCTGTTAGAAATGAATGTTTGTCCTCTCCATGTATAGGTGACACCAGAGTTCCAGGATGAGCTGATGTGCCTCCTGAGGAGCCAACAGCGGGAGCTCTCCGAGCTGCGGCAGAACCAGATGGAGCTGCTGCAGAGGCTCACGGATCACCTCGATGCCATCCAGAGCTCCCTCATGGGCCACATGGAGAGAGTGATTGACTCCCAGCAGGAGCAGGAGCGTATCCTTGTTTGCAAATGATGAGTGGAAGGCTGCAAGGCAGCCTAGAGGCGTGAGGAAGGCTCAGAAAGTTCAAGGATCATGGGATTGTGGGGCCATAGGTGCAGTACTGCTTGGCTGCAGTGTAACTATTTCAGTTCCTCTCAGTCKCTTTCTAAGGGCAAGAAACTCACAAATAGAACAGAGAAGAACTGACACTTTCTCCATGCTGCTAAGTTACAGTTACCCATTCAGCCATAAGTGCTGTAGTGCTGGTGTGGACCAGAGGTGCACCTAATACATTATCTGACCTCAGGCAGTGGGCAGTTGCACAAGAGTAATGGCAGGATAGTCCTTTCCTTCCTTTCCTCCTTAAGGCAAGTCAGTACCTGCACCAGAAGTAGCATCTGGCTGCCATACTGCATAGCTGGATATCGAATTATCTTGTCTGTCCACATTTATTCATATGGTGGTCTATGGGTCCCTTATGTGTTGCTGAGAAATATTTTCTTTTCGTGCCTTCAAACCTGGTATCCATTTATTTTTATCATACTGTGAGTAGTTGGTCCCTGTGCACCTTTTCCTGCACATGTTCCTCAAATTGAGCAGCTCCAGCCTATCTTGTGTGTGAAACCACTCTTAACTTCTATGATGATAGTTTGTTCTATTAATTACTCTTGGGTTTTCCTTTTTTGACCATCAGTCTGATATTCATAGATAGTTTAGATACCTTTCTACTGAATTTCAATATCTAGAGCTATATTGTAATACCAGAATAATTTTTCCCTTTCTGGACAAATTCACATCTGCACTGGATTTTGTCAGCAACTGAATTGTCATTTCATTGTTTATTTTGTTGGAGTTTGGTGGTTTTTGGTTGGTTGGTTTTTTTTAAACCATTTTTGTGTGTTGGCTCTTTCAGAGAGCTTGCTTGCTTCAATGAGGCATGAGCAGCCTGAAGCCTGGGTTTTCTCCCGTGCATCATCACTTATGTCCACTAATTCCATCCTGTAGAAAGATGCAACTTGCTATTTATGGATATTGGACTTGTTGGTTTCTGTAGTGTCCTGGTTTTGGTTCAGATGGAGTTAATTTTCTTCACAGCAACTCATGTGTGTTATGTTTTGGATTTGTGACCAAAACAATGCTGATAAGACACTGATGCTTTTGCTGTTGCTAAGCCCTGTCAAGGCCTTCTCTGTTTCTCACGCTGCTCCAGCAGGGTGAGACGGAGGGTGGGCAAAATCTGGGAGAAGACACAGCCAGGACAGCTGACCCCAGTGACCAMAGGGATGCCCCTCACCATGTGACGTTGTGGTCAGCAGTAAAGACTGGGGGAAAGAAGGAGGAACAGGGGTTAGAGYGATGGTGTTTGTCTTCCCCAGTCACCATTAGGCATGAGGGAGCCCTGCTTTCCTGGGAATGGCTGAACACCTGCTCACTGATGGGAAGTAGTAAATGAATTCCTTATGTTGCTTGGCTGGCATATGCAGCTTCTGCTTTACCTCCTAAACTGTCTTCATATCAACCTGTGAGCTTTCTCACTTWGACCCTGCCTATTCTCTCCCCCATCCTGCTGCAGAGGAGTGAGTGAGTGGCTGTCTGGGGCTGAGCTGTCTACAGGGCAACCCAATTAACCATAATATTTAGGGAACAGTATTGTCCAACTTCTTTTAGCTGTTTGGCTTTCCTAAGGCCTTCCAAAGCTCTTCTCTCACCCTGATCGTTTGTTTAAGAGCATCCTGCTTTCAGGAACACAGCARTAATGTTATGAGACCTCTCTTTCACCAGAGCTGCACATTTGCTGTCACTGAGCCTCTGGAGGTGAGGCTACTGTCCATCTTTGTGGATAGGAGTGTCGTGGATAGACAGGAAATCTTTYGTTTGTGCTCCTTAACGTGAATTCTCGTTAGAGAGAAGACTGGACCGGGTGCTGACGGAAGGGCAGCAGCGCAATGGGCAGCTCCAGGAGCACCTGTCCCAGCAGCTCTCCCAGTCCCTGTCCACGGCTGTGTGCAACCGACTGGAGAGGACCATTCGGGAGGAGATGAAGAAGACAGTGCCCCAGTGTGAGTGTGGCTGCCTAAGTCTGGGAGGTGGATCCCAAAAGGTAGCTCTGTAGGGATGGAAAGCACACTATGAAAGTGTTGGCAGTGTGTGAAGTAGGAGTTAGGTTGAATGAAGACCAGTCACTGCACATTAAACTGCTGTGGGCCCCACTGTCATCTGAGAAGAGGGGCTGTGGTTCAGAAAGAGTATGAGGCTCCCAGAGGGAATGCCTTTCCAGAGAGTGGGATCTGGCCACCCTTTATAATCTATAAAGCCTCTGGAGTCTGTTCAGTAGAGGAAGGTGAAAGAGGTAATGAGTTTGGAAATGTTGAGTCTTGGCTGGAGCAAGCTTGAACTTGTCTTTGCCCTTTCTTAATGCACTGGCACCATCTGTGTAAGGAAATGTGCAAAAAAATGCTGGTGAGAAAGCCTTCTGCAGCCAGTAGCTGCCTGGGGCAGGGCTACCTGCTCTTCCAGATCAGGTCAGCTGTGACTTAATGCCAAGTCTTAAAAACCTTCAAAGCTGGAGGTTCCACAACTTCTGGTGACTTCCAGAGCTGTACAACCTTTCTAGCAAAAAGTTTCTTCAAATGTCCAACCTTAGCTTCCCAAGTAGTTTGTGATCATTGTCCCTTGCTGTGTCGTATCCCAGAATGGTTTGATCCTTTTTTCTTTTTTGGGTTTTGAAGTGTGACTTTAGGTTTAAAGGTGCAATTTTGCCATGTTTGTGTTGTGCCTAGGCATTTCCAAGAGCATGGACCCTACTGTTAGCCAGCTAAGTAACACTATTGCTGCCAAGCTCACTGCTGTTGAGGGGACACTGAAAGAGAACATCACCAAGCTAGTGAAATCAAAGGTAAGGAGAAACAGACTAGCTTTTCCTGGGGACACTGAGTTGTCACCTGCCTGGGTAGCTTCTTACATCTTTTCCCCTCACCTCTGTGTCTAGGAAATGCCAGTTTAGCTGGCAGTGGTCAAAGCTCTTTCCTGCTCTCATTAGGAGAACAAGCTCTTTGTACACTCCACAATTTGCCTCATTAACACTTTTTTTCATTTACCAAGTTGTTAATTTTCTACTACAGTAGAGATTCTCACCACAGCAGTGGCTTTTAGGGCCAACTCAATCACACAAGTGGTGGAAGTTTGACTGGCTCCATTCTGTTCCCCATATCTACATTATTTAGGGAGCACAAGCTGCTTACTTACCGTGGCAGGGAATGGTGGTTTGTGGGAGGGAAGGAGGGGAAAGGGAAAGGAGCTGTGCCTGACTGTGCCACCTTCCTTGCTCTGCAGCAGAACTACAAAGAAGTGGTGATGTTTTTGGGGAGCCCCTCGGCAAGCAGATGTTCTGCCTGCTGGAGTCACGGTGCAGCCTGGCCAGTGGGAAGAGCTGAGGGAGCACACTTGGACACTGGGCTGTCCCTACCTGGTGTGGGTGTGTTGCGGGGACGTAGTGTTTGCTCACATCCTTAGTCCTGGAGCAGGCTGTTGTTAATTTTCTGGAATCTTTGTGTTCTTGTAAGAACCTTACAGACAGTGTTGTGAGGGCCACGGCCGACACCCTGCAGGGCCCCATCCAGTCAGCCTACAGGGAGGCCTTCCAGAGCGTCGTGCTGCCAGCCTTTGAGAAGAGCTGCCAGTCCATGTTCCAGCAAATCAATGACACCTTCAAGCAGGGCACACAGGAATGTGAGTAGGTTTTCTTCTTCGAGTCCTCTCTGCACAGTCTGTTTGCCCTATTAGTGGCTGACAACACATTGGCCTTGTGTGTTTGCCTTYTAGAGTTTCACTGGTGACTGTTGAACCTCTTAACTCATCTGTGTGTTCTATTTCACACTTGGGAAGCAGAAGTGAGGAGGTTTTTGTGGATGGTGCTATAAGAGCAAAGATTCATCTCTGGCCTTTACGGCCCATGTAGTGAAACACTCAGCTGTGTTCTGTGAATCTGTGATTTCATCTACTGAGTAGAAAAGCCCAGCTGCAGGATTACCCCATCCTGGTGTCAGGAAGATGATAAATGGAAAGGGTAGCAGTCCTGCAGCCAGGCCCTTCTCTCAGCRGGCTAATGGATTGGAGAAGGTTTGGAGAAGGGTAGCAGGATGRCCAGAAGTTAAATAGTGGCTGAACAATGTAGACATATTCAGGCTGAAATAAGAGTTTTACCCTTAAGTAAGGAAAACTACATCCTGATGCACTGGAGATCTTTCCTGTTCTCAGGCTTGGGATGYGGGTCCTTGGCCTTCAGGGAGGCTGGATAGGTATTACTCTGCAGAGCTGATTCCTGAGAGGGCCTGAATGTGGCCAGTGCTAGCACAGTGACTTCTGTTGGCCACAGATCTGCAGGGTGTCTCCAGCTGCTGTTCATTTTGCACCCTTCCTTTTCCTCAAAAGTCTCCCACAAATACTAGAGCTTACGTTCTTCTCCCTTTTGATCAGGCCAGTTCATAAAATATTTCAAAATACAGGTTTTAAATCTCTGCAGACATGATTTCTTTTTTGTCAGAAATGTTCCCCCTCTTTTTTCACTAGTGTTGAACTAAYGCAGATCACAATTCACACTGAAATAAAACACCCTCACTCCTGCCTTTATCTCCTGTGAACAAGGAGTGCCTGTAGAAGTCTGTTGTAGAACTCATGGCTTTGTTGCTGTGTGTGCCATCCTGTGTGATGGGGAGGCTGGAAGCAGGGTTTCTAGTTTAGTGCCCAAAACAAGGCTTGTGCACTCTACCCTCTCCCGTGCTCATAGATGGGCTCAGCAGTTGCTTCTGCTGGAGAACATGTAGAGCCTGGCAGCTGGATTTCCACCCTGATCATCTCCACGGGTACAGATGGCACAAACATCTCCCTCTCTGCTTGTTGCAGATATCCAGCAGCTGGAGGCTCACTTGAAGAACAAGAAGGTACGAGAGCAGGAGGTGCGGGACCCACTGCTGAACCAGCTCCGGCAGCTCATCAGCACCTTCCAGAGCACCACGGAGCAGCTGGCGTCCACCATCGCAGCCAGTGTCCATGCTGAGGTGCAGCACCAGCTGCACATCATCGTGGGCAAGTAAGTTGGTAGCTGGGCTAGTGGAAAGAGATGTCAGTGAGAGGTCCATGCATGTGTCACAAGTACCTCTCCCTGCTTAGTTGTGGGAACAAGCCAGGAGTACTGTAGGGCAGCTTGTTGGCCCTGCACGGTACGGCAAAGCATGTGAGCTGGTAACTATTGCCTCCAGAAGGTTTCCCAGCTTTATTGGGAAGCTCAGGCTCTGCTTTTCCCCAGGTCTCATGTGCACCTTGGAGGACAGAAGGATCTAAGGCAACCCTTAAGCACACTCAAATCTGAACACTTTCTGAAGATCATTTCAGAAGAGTCTTTTGAAGGCTTTTCTTTACTCTGTGTCCTCAGGCATACAGTTTCTGCAGGCTGCTCTCTCTCCTCTAACTGCTCTGCAGCAATTCATGCTTTGCCCTCCTGGTTTCAGGATGTGATCCTGGAGGTGCCTCCAGCACACTCATGCCATGAGGCAGTGGCAGGTTGCCAGGAGTTAGGATTGGCTGATGGTCACCTGCAGGGCAGGACAACCCTGTCTATTTTAAGTCAGTAGAATATATATCAGAGCACACTGGGGTCTTCAGTGCAGGCCAGAGTTGCCAGGAAGGCTGCCAGACGAAATCCTGGTCCTGTTGAATGGGCTGTGCTCGCTCTCAGGGAAGTCCTGCTATTGTTCCAGTGGTAGAGCAGGTTTGATGCTTTGTACCCTTTGTAAGAGGGTAGAATCCAGCCCTTGGGGGAAAAGGTGTCACACACAGCAGCAGAGTCTGCACTGTGGACTGCTCTTCTGTGGGGAACTCACAGGCACAGTGTTAGTGTGTTCTCATGCTAAAGGTGTCATCTGCACACTAGGAACTGCATCTGATGGATCTGATGTAGGAAGCTGGCCCCATTCAGGGATGACCCCACAGCTTAGTTGCCTTGTTTGTAAGCCAGAGACATTAAAGATTTAAAACACTGTCTAATGAGAGACTTAGTTCCCTGAAATGTCACTTTCCTACACAGAATCCCAGCATCTTCCAAGTGCAGCCTAGGACATTGTGGTGTTGGCCACAGAGTTGCCTGTGTCTCAGATCTATTTGTATGAACCCTTTGGGAGCCACACTACAATAACCAAACCAGCCTGGGCTTTCTCACTGGTATAAGCTTTGTGCAGTGATATCTCTCAGCTCTTCATTCCCACATGGGCTCTGTTTTGTTTTTTTCAGCATGCAGGAGTCTATTTTGGCCCAAGTGCAGAGAGTCATTAAAGGRGAAGTGAGCCTGGCAATGAAGGAGCAGCAAGCAGCCGTCACCTCGAGCATCGTCCAGGCGATGCGCTCGGCAGCTGGGACACCCATCCCCTCTACTCACATGGATTTCCAGTCCCAGCAGACTCACATCCTTCAGCTGCTCCAGCAGGGACACCTCAAYCAAGCTTTCCAGCAGGTACCTAGTTTTCCTGGTATTCAACCACTGCTTGTTGGGGACTTACAAGGAAAAAGGGCTCCTTGAGGGGGGGACATAATCCCACAGCAGCTTGCCCAGGAGTTGACTGAAAAGACATGTGGGAGTGGATTGCTTGAGGGGTGCAGTTGCTCTCATGCAGGTGAAGCCCGAGCCATGCAGGTTCCATGATTTGGCAGCAGTTAAGTTCCTTCTTCCCTGCTCATGTCCTGTCAGGACAGTGTCAGTGCTCCAGTGAACCAGCGTGTTTTGCCATCAGTGGTGACACGTGGTGCACCTCTGAAGAGCAACAGCTTCATCAGCCTCTCCAGGCAGATCTACCAGCTGGGGCCTGACCTTGCCTTTGACTTTTGACATACAGGCAGATCTGTTTGAGTGCTGCAGACAAACTCTTCTGGGAATGACAGCACTGCCGTGCCAGTGGGCTGGCAGGGGCTGCAACATGGCCCTGCTCCATGCTGCTGACAGTAACCCACTCCCCTCTGCCTGGTTGTGCTCTGATCAGCTTGGAACAGACACAGGTGTCCTTGGAGCATAGACCAAGAGCCTAAACATGGCCCTGCTGCTTGTACAGCAGAGGTGCAGAGTTTTGCTCCCAGAGGAGGCTGTTGAGCAGTCCAGGACAGAGGGCTTTTCCTCTGTCCCATGTCCCTCGGCTGCCTGTTGGTTCCTCTGCATTTCTAGCTGTGTCTTCTTTGCAGGCTCTAACAGCAGCTGATCTCAACCTGGTTCTGTATGTCTGTGAGACTGTGGATACTCAGCAAGTATTTGGACAGCATCCGTGCCCACTGTCCCAGCCTGTGCTGCTCTCCCTCATTCAGCAGCTCTCCTCAGATCTGGGTACTCGTACAGAGCTGAAGTTGAAGTGAGTATGACCAGAGCACCAGGTCCTGTTCTGTTCACTGGCTGGAAGTGGAAGGTGGTGCGTCCACAAAAGCTGGAGATTCCATAGCCTGTTACTGGCATGTTTACAGCCAGTAGTAGCATGGAAAAATACATCGGCGTTGCCACAGCAAGCTTTGCTGCCCGAGGTAGTAATGGAAGGAGTACCTAGCAGTAGGTGCTGGTACCTCTGGAATTGTAGCCTGTAAATATTTGGCGTCTGTGCAGCGATCCCCTTTCCCCAGGGAACAATTCCCCTGGAGGCAAAGGGAGGGATAGTGCCGTGTTTCCTGGATARTATAATATCCAGGGCAACTTTGCTCTGTCCTCAGTTCTTAACCCATCACTGGACTTTGTCTCAGCAGTTTTGTGTCGTGACTCTCAGAAAGGCTCAGTGGGAGGTGGCAGCAGGAGCTACTGGAATAACTTCTGGTGGATGTTTCAAGCAAAGCTTGTGTGACAAAATAGTGACTGTGCTGATACTTACAATGAACATTTTTAGTGTGTGAGTCAAAACCCTGCTATCCGCCCTTAAAAGCTAAATTGTTAAGGTTTTGACCAAGGCTTGTTTGGAAAAATTACTGAACTCGAGTTTTTAACTCACGTTAATAGGAAAATACAGCAAGCTAGAAAAACTGAAAAGAGTTTCAAGTTACAGTTGAGCTGGTAATTGGGATTAAAGCTGCTGCTGTGAAGTTTAAACTGGTTTATTACTGAAAACCTGCAGTGACCACATTGCCTTACTCATGCTGTGCTTTGAAAGCTGATGGTTCATCTGAACTTCAGAGTGTCTTGTTGATAAAAGTCTTGATCTTCTCCCACCCCTTCCTGGATAGATCTTAAATGTGACCCTCCACAAACTGAGCCTCACTGCTGAAGGGTTTTGCTGTCTAATGAGTGACTAAGTCTGCTTAAAGGCATTTAAGAAAGTATCTACCAAGAGCTACCTCCAGCACCATGGGGAGTTCACYGAGGCTGTTGTGCCTGCCTTGGTTCCAGCAGCCAGGTCATGGGGCAGGCTGGGAGCTGTAGGCTGCCCTCACATCTTGAGGAAGGGTTAGGGGAACTCTGCTGTGAGTCAGGAACATTTATTTCCTGGCAGCTGAACATGCTGCAGTGTTTAGGTGGGGTGGGGAGCAAAATTGAGYATCTTCAGTGCTAAAGTGAACTGAATTGGGTTGGGATCACATGTTGGGTTTGGTCCTAACCTTTCTCTCTCTTCTTCAGTTACTTGGAGGATGCAGTGATGCACCTGGACCAAAGTGACCCCATCACCCGAGACCACATGGGGTCAGTCATGAACCAGGTGCGGCAAAAGCTCTTCCAGTTCCTCCAGGTGGAACCCCTCAACCCGCTGAGCAAACCTGCGCGTCGCCTCATGATCATGCTCCAGGGCCTGGTCACCCCTGGCATGACCTAGGAGGACCTGGCTGCCTCGTGGGCTGCTCCACCAAAGCCCACCCAGCAGATGCATAGTTACTAACGACTGGCTTGTGTTAAGAGCTCTTGCCAGGAAATCGATCAACACGTGTGTGATGTCTCTAAGGCAAACGCCATCTGTGTATAGTTCCAAATAGTCACTGAACATTCACTTGGCTTATTTTTCCTAAATAGCCTCTTTTTTGAGATTTAAGTCTCTTTTCCACCTGCCCATCCGTCCCCAAGGCCTGGCTGGCAGTCCAAGTCGCACTCAGCAAAAGCCGATGGATT
The DNA here is from genome assembly GCA_018881555.1 of Amblyornis subalaris. Lineage (NCBI taxonomy): Eukaryota > Metazoa > Chordata > Aves > Passeriformes > Ptilonorhynchidae > Amblyornis > Amblyornis subalaris. The sequence continues at coordinate 116,359 of JACAXG010000036.1, read as the reverse complement.
TCTTACCCCTTTAAAAGTTTGGATCTGCTGCCATCAGCAAGAGAGAAGGGAGGTGTGTGCTGAGCCCGAGCACAGGGGCTGCCACTCCTCGCTGACCAGAAACCTCTACCCACAGCTTAGTGAAGGGCTCAAACTCCCCGTCCCTGGCAGGATGCAGGCACAGGCAGGTCAGCTGAGTGAGAGTGGTTAGTTGAGATTTGTTAGTTAGTTAGTTACTCTGAGGTTCATTAATTCCAGATCCACAGTGGGGTGCCCGGCCCACCTGACCCGGGGAGGCAGGTTTGGGCAGGGGTGATGCCTCTGGAGTGCCCCGGGGAGGGGCTCTGGGTCAGGGTGCTCAGGCACCGGGGGGCCATCGGTTCTGTTGTGCATCGGAGCATGTCCATGTTTCAGACATTAGTTTTGATTTTACACGGAGGTTTTTCTTTTTATCTAAATTTTGAAGGTTTTGGGGGTTTTGTTGTTTGTTTTTTTGTTTTGGGGGTTTTTTTGGAAATAACATTAAGAACAATTCAATAAAAAACTTTTTGAGAAAAAAAAGTTTGGACCTTCTTCTGTTGTATGATGGGGGGAAGACTGGGTGGCCTTTGAGGATATCAAACCATTTGCAGGCTGGAGCTTGAGGCAAGTGGCCAGGATGACCTTTCTCTTCCCAGATTTTTCCTGAGTCTCTGCTAAAGCTTTCCTGTGTCAGTACAATGGGGTGTAGTGGTCTCTGCTTCCTGGGAGGGTCAGGAGGTGATATTGGGCTGCTGGCTGTGGGAAGGAGACATTAATTCTCCTTTTCACAGCATCGGAAAAGAAGGCTCTGGGAAGACCTTAGAGCACCTTCCAATACCTGAAAGAGCTCCAATAGAGCTGGAGAGGGACTTGTGACAAGGGCATGGAGTGACAGGACAAGAGGCAATGGCTTCAAACTGACAAGAGGGCAGGATTAGATTGGATATTGGGAAGAAATTCTTCCCTCTGAGGACAGTGAGTCACGGGCACAGGTTGGCCAGAAAAGCTGTAGATGCCCCATGCCTGGAAGTGTTCAAGACCAGGTTGGATTGCTTGGAGCAACCTGGTCTTGGTGGGAGGTGCCCCTGCCGGGTTGGAACGAGCTGAGCTTTAAGGTCCCGTCCAACTCAAACCATTCTGTGATTCTCTGGACTGCAAGGGCCGGGGTCCAGCCCCGGGGCTCCTCCGCGGGGCCGGCAGGGCGTGCCGGGGGCTGGTCCCGGGGCGGGGCCGGGCGGGCCGGGGGCGGGCGGCGGGGCCGGGGCTGGCGGCGGCGGCGGGCGCGGAGCACACGGCGGCGGCGGCGCGGGGTCCGCACCATGGGCGGCGGCTGCTGGCGGCTGCTGGGCGTCGTGTGCCCCCTGCTCCTGCACCTCGGTGAGTGCCGCGGGGCCGCTCCGGGCCGGGCTGCGGGGCGGAGACCCCCGGGCTCTCCCTGCCGGGGCAGGGGACGGCTGGCGGGTGGGAGCGGGACCCCGGGACGCTTCCCGCACCCCCTATAGCTGCGGCGAGCGGGGTGCCCTGCTGCCCCACGGCTCAGCGATCTATCCACCCTTGTCCCGTGTCCTGCGATGCCGGGCAAGAAGGAACGCTGTCCGGGATCCCTCTGCTCAGGAGGGGACAAGTTCCCAGGCTCTGGCTCTTCAGCCCTGTGTGCCTACCTTACGCACCTGCTGGCTTTCCCTGCTGCCCTCCTTCAGCCGGGGTCGGAGGGCGCCCTGACCGCTGGGGTACGGTCATCCAGTAGGTCCCGTACTTCACTGGCACCAGCGTGTCCCCTCCACATTCTCCCGCTCCTCCGTGAGCCAAGGGAGGACGCGGAGCGCAGCGGTACCCAGTGACATCCCTGCCCTGAAGAGGGATGGTGAGCCTGCGGTTAACCTGGTTCAGCTGCACGGACGGTGGAGAACAGGGACCACGAAACCTCTGGTGAATTTTCGGCTCAGAGGGTGGGCGATTCCGACCCTTCCCCAGGAGCAGCATGGCTGCGTCGGCACTCGCTTGGGAGCCAGCGATGCTCTGCAGTGCTCTGGGAAACTTCCTCCGTGCGTTTCCCTTGAGCTTTCTCCCTGACGGAGCCGGGGGCAGGTTTTTCCCCATGGTTTTGCAGCGGAGCAGCGGAGGTGATTTGCCCTCCTGGTTTCTCCTTCCTTGCCCGCCCTGCCCAGCCTCGTGCCGAGGCAGCTGAGCAGAGGGGAGGGCTTGTGCCGGGCATTAGAGGAGCCCAGGAGGCGAAACCTCAGCCTGCGGCAGAGATCAGCTGGCTGAGGGGAGGCATCTCCTGGCCCTGCAAGCCGCTGTGTCCCTGGGCTGGTGGGAGACACGCTTGTTGCCTGCCTGGGTCAAAAGAGGAGCAAAGGATCCCACTTTCTCTATCGATACCTGTGATATTTGTGACCCACATGTCTGGCATCAGTCTGAGACTTTCCTCGGTGGCATGCTCAGGGGGTTCTCATTGCAAACACCCGCTGTGCTCCGTGATGGTCTGAGACGTCAGGCTCTCCCTAGTGTTAATCTTGGCCACAGCCACTTTGCTCGGGACCCTGTTTCAGGGGCGCAGGCATGGGATGCCAGTGGCAAGCCACACGGCTCCCTGGAGATATTCTGGCTGCCTCAGCAGCCACCGGGCAACTTTCGGCTGCTTCTGGGGTCACCTTCCCACAGAGGTCCCCAGCAGGACCATCCTCAGTTAGAAACCTCCCCAGCGCACACCCATGGCACTTCCAAAACTCTCGTAGCTCCTGTGACTTGGCACAGGGAAGCCACATCTGTCTGCCTGCAGGACCCCCGGGGCAGAATTGAGGACCACACAGGTTTTCTCTGTGACCTAGTCACACATCAGCTGTTTTTGGACTTCCCCCTGGCCGTGGATGCACTCACAGTCCTCACCAGCACACTCTGCCACTCATCGTCCTGTGACCGGCCCCAGGGTTTGGCCAGTGCTGATGGTGAATCACTTGTGAAGCAGAGCAGGGAATTGGGGCTTCTCAGAATGAAGCAGCCGGAGTTGCTCTTGTGCCTCTTCCTTTTGTACTTTTCCTTTCCCTTTCCTTTTCCCTCCCCCAATTCCCTTTCCTGTTTTCTCTTCCCCTTTCCTTTTTCCTTTCCCCTTTCCTGTTCTACTTTCCCCTTCCTCTCCTCCCCTTTTCCCTTCTCCCTTTCCTCTTCCCCTGCTTTTCCACTTTCCCTTTCCCCTTCCCCTTCCTCCTGGCCCCCCTTCCGCTTTCCCCCCTTCCCTTCCTCTTTCTCCTCTTTCCCGCTTTCCCCTTCTACTTCCTCCTTCCCCCTTCCTTTCCCCTTTCCCTCTCTCCCACTGCAATCGGAGCAGGGACTCCAGCTTGCTGAGCCTTTGCTTTGTTTTTTTTTTTCTGTTGTAGTCACAAATTAATCTTTGCTGTCAGGGGATAAAGGCCGGGACAGATGGCTCCGGGGAGAGCCCGGGAGGCCCGAGGTGACGCGGCCGGCAGGAGCCCTGCGGCGAATGGGAGCATCGCTGCGGGGTCGTCACATCGCACCGCGTCGGGCTCCCGGGCCAGGAGCGAAGGGTCACTACGAGTGCCCTGGGAGGGGACGCCGGCGGTCCGGGGGGATGTGGAAGCCCCTCGCCACATTTCAGAGCCCAGTGTCACTCCCACCCGGTGACACCCCCAGGCGGTGGCAGGCGGGGGGTCGGCGGGGGCTCAGCTCGGTCTCTCCTCTCTGTGCCCGCAGCCGCGAGCCAGGAGCCCGTCAGCATGGCGGGACAGTGCGACACCATCTACAAGGGCTTCGCCGGCTGCCTCATCAGCCTGGGGGACAGCATGGCCCAGAGCGTCCGGCAGCAGCAGCAGGAGGAGGGCGGCGAGGAGGCGGAGGAGCTGGACACCATCTGCAAGTGAGTGTCCCTGTGGGAGCCGCTGGGACGGCGGGTGACCTGCCACCAGCAGCCCCCCCCCGACTCCCGCCCTCCTCCCCAGGTCCTGGGATGACTTCCACACCTGCGCCAGCGAGGTGCTGTCGAGATGCCCCGTGGAAGCGGCCGCCATCTGGGAGTCGCTGCGCCAGGAGTCGCGCAAGATCCAGTTCCAGGGGAACCTGCAGGAGCTGTGCAGCTCCCGGGGACGCCTGGCCAGCGCCCAGGGCTCGCCGGCCGCTGAGACCAACCAGGCCACGCTGCGGGGCTCGGCCACCCCTCTGCACCCCCGTCTCCTGGCCCTGCTGGCCCTGCCGCTGCTGCTGCCCCGGCTCTAGTCCTGCCCGCCTGCGGGGTACGCGGGTGATGCCGGGTCCGTCCCCCCGGGTGCTGGCCGGTCCTCGCCGCGCTCACCTCCCTCCCGGGCATCCCTTGCGGGGCACGRTCCTCTCATGCAGCACTTCAGATGGATTTATATTTATATTAAAAGACACTTTTACATTTCTCCTGTCTCTCTGCCATGGGATGATCCTTGCGCCCTTCCCAGGCTCCGTGTTTGCACTGGGGACTGCAGAGGAGATGCTCCCTGGACCAGTCCCCGAGAAGGGTCAGTAGGGAGGGTCTGTGGCTCTGTTCCCCTAGTGCGTTGCCCATGGCCATGCCAGGCAGTCCATGGGACCATGGACAGCCCCAGGATGGGGTGATTTTCACTGCCCTGGTGTTCCCTGACAGCTGCTTTTCAGGGCTGGGCATAGGGGATATTCCCTTTAGAGGTGGGTCAAATGTTTTCTTCATTTTAAAGGGCACCTTAGGAAAACACAGCACAGATTTCTTTTTTTGTCTTTTTGGCAGCCAATAGATTGTCCTCTGATGGGCAAGTCCAGTGACATCTTCTGTTTTCACATTTTATTCTAGCCTTGCTGTATTCCTGGTCATGAAGAAAACTGGGGTTTGGAGGGAAGAGAGGCATTTTTTTTAACTGAGATGATAGAGGTGAAAAAAGTAGGGATCTGAAACTCTCATCCAGGTCCACATGGAACTTGTTGAAGTTAAACGAAGATGATTTATGGGAGTTTAATTTGGCTAAACTTGTGTCTGTCAGTGGAAGACACTGTCATTCCCATCCCTGTCGCTGTTAAAACCCAGTGTGCAAAGCAACTTCCCTAGGCCTGGGCAGGTGAGGCAACCTTCCCCACTCTCCAGGGCACTGACATCGCTCCCCACCCGCTGACTACAGGGCCACTGGAATTGCAGAAGGGACACCCCAACTGTGGCACAGATCATGGGCTTCTTGCTGGTGCAGCCCCCACGTCCTGGCAGCAGTGGTGGGTAGACCTGGCTGGCATGTGGGAAACCATCCCACCTGGGAAAGGCAACAGCATCCTCYGGCCAACACAAGTGCCACCACGCTGTGGATCGTTCCAGGCTCAGCGGAGAGCAATGTGCCATGGGTAGCGAGTTGCTGCTGTTTCTGTGATTTCTGGGGAGACTTCAAGGCTGTCCCAAAAATATTCCAGCAGCTGGGCACATGGTTTTGGCCAGGGGGAAGCCTTTGCACTCTGTCCTGTGGCTGAAAGCCTTCAGCGTGTGAGTGAGAAGCTCAGTTATCACTGTCCTCATTGAGCCAGGGAAAATTACCGCTTGTTTCATCACAAAAGCTCTTCCTGCAAGGTCTGGTCACTTAAACGCATGATCCCTGACCTCTGGGATGTCACCCTGGCTGTCCAAGTCTTCTGCCAGCCTCTGGGTCTGGGAAACACTGCTGGGATTGTCGTGCCATGATGCATCCCCACGGGGCTGAGGGGTTGCTGCTGATCCCTCAGCTCTGTGGGGGGCCCTGTATTTATTTCCCACTGTTTATTTCACTAAACAGCCTGGAGCTGGCTGGGAGGGACACAAAACATCTGCGGTCCCGGCAGCCCTTGCTGGGGGAAGATGCTGATCCCGGGGCCGGTGCCCCATGGGACACGGGGCAAGACACCATCCCGGCTCTCCTCAGCCAGCAGCTGCCGCTCCCCGTGTTTAACGCCAGCGCCGGGGGGATAATCCGCCGATTCTTTCCTTCCCAGTTCCTGACAATCCTGTGTTTAAGGGTGAATTAGTGCCGGATCCCGGCAGGGTGGCTAAGAGGATAAACGCCAGCCGGGCGCCGGCCACGCACCGCGGAGCGCCCATCGCCCGCCGGCACCTCCGCGGGGATGGGAGCGGGGGGATCGCTGCCGGGGGTGCTCTCAGCGTCCTGCAGCGGAGCACTGGGAGGTGGCCGGGGCGATGTAGCGTCACCAACGTGGTGCTGTGACAGGCTGTCACCACGATGGTGGCACTTGCAATCAATTGTGCTGCTTCAATCCAGCCGGAATCTTCCCCGGGTCTGGGAAGACCCACAGCCGCCCACCAAACGCTCCGGGTGTTTCACYCCGTGTGCAGAAAGGCACCACACAGGTCCCATGTCCTGCAAGACGTCACTGCAGATGTCACACACCCTTTGCTATGTCACCACGAGTGCTGAGCACCAGCGCTTGTCGCCACACATGGCTCACACCCTTGGCTGTGCTTCCACGTGTGTCCTGCAGCTGGAAGGTGTCCCAGTGTCACCACAGAGCCTGCAGGCTCTGGGAAGCCAGGGCTGGGATTTGAGGATGCTGGAATAGGGTGGATCTGTGGGTCGCCACTGCTTGGTGACACCCCATGTGCAAGAGTCCACAGCAAAGCACTGCCCAAACCCCACCGTCACCAGTCCCCCCCAATCCTCCTTCAGGGACGTGCCTGCAGGGCAGAGGGTGGCAGTGTGRCAGCAAGGGTGGGCATGCTGACCCCGGGAAAGCTCTCTGGTGCTCCAAAATTGGGACAATGGGACTGTGTCTGTCTTTCCATTGGGTCCAAGGGTTTGGGACAGTCCTGCAGCCATGTCCTGTTGTGGGAAGGGACAACATCCTCGTTCCTGCCCCCAGAACAAAAAGCTGGCTCTCCCTGCACGCTGACAGCATCTTAAAGCAACCACCCAGGCTGACACCTGCGGATGGGGCGGACTGAGACTGGCGGACCCTGGCACCGGGAGCCTTCGGAGCACCCGTCCTTTGGAGCATCCCTTGTGCTGTGAAAACCCCTTGCTCCGGTTATGAAACTCCGGTGACCTACTTTACACTCCCTGCTTTTGTTCTTAATTCCCAGATATGGCCGCTCTCCAGATTTTGCCCATCAAGGCAAATTAATTGGAGTAGATCCTAATTTGCTCTCTGCTATTCTTTGGGCAGAAGATTAAATGCTCTGCAGACATTATCTCCCTCTCTCTTCTCTAAGAGACAAACCTGAATTATTAAAAAAAGAAAAAAAAAGGGATAAAGGCCGGCCGAGTCCAGCTGAGTTGGTGTTTGAATTCACTTTTTGTAATCGCAGAAGGGGCCAGGGAGGCCCTTGTGYCCCCGGGCAGCTGGAACCAGATGGTGACACTATTCTGGGTGGCTGTGTGAGTGAGACAGCCCACGTGGCACAGCGACACGAGGGCCGACCTCCCACCACGCTGCCCGACGCCTCCGCCACGCCATGGCTGAATCCTGCATTCCTRTGCCCAGGGAAATTCCTCCTGGCGAACGTGCTGGTCAGGGAATGACTCCTCATCTGTGGGGATGCACTTGGGTTTCTCCAGCTGGATGAGTTGGTGTGGAGGCTGCCAGCGAGGAGGGATGGCTCCTTGCCCTCCCATGGCCTTCAGTGCCACTGTCTCAGTCTGGYGTCCCCATGGAGGAGCCCACACAGGCACCAGCAGAGCCACCTCCAGCTTTGCCGTCACTCCGGGGGGAGTGGGAGGGTTGGAATCTGAGCACAGCCTGAAGGACACTTTGTCACAGGGCTGGCCACTGTCCGAGCTTGTGTGGGGATTTCTGCCGAGCCAAATGTCCAACTTTCCATAAGGAAACACCAAAAGACAACCTCAATCCCTGCGGATCGGAGGCAGTGGGAACAGCTGAGCCGGAGTCACCTCTGCCGAGGGGACTGTGCTCAGCCCCCCGCCTGGCACCCCATCTGCGCTCAGCTTTGGGGCTTTTTTATTCTCCAGAGAGGCATATGGAAAGTTGGATTTCTTTTTTAAGCAGCTTTAATTGAACATCCTCCCTCTCCGACCTCTGGTCAGCCTTGCTGGGACAACCTTGAGCTCTGGCCTGGCATGGCTGCTGAGGCTCGGGCTCGCTGCCACACAGGGCAGGGATGCAGCTCAGAGGAAATCCAGGTTTCCCACTTCACCCCCTCCATCTGGTGAGAGTCCSCATTCTTCTGGCTTTCTATGGCCTGGTACAGCAGGAGACCCTGGGCTCCCCGAATTGCCCCATGTCCTGGATGTGCAGCAACATCCCAGGCAGCTTTGGGGTGCCAGTGGAGGCTGGAGGTGCTTCCAGCCATTCCCATCATTCCACAGGAAATTACAGCTTGTTGCACCCCAGTGAGACTCTGGAGTCAGATGGCAGCACTGCAGGCAGGTGTGGGATGTAAAGGGAGCTCTGAAGTTCCTGCTCCAGCAGGGTTTACACTGGTGTTGGAGCCAGCTCCAGAGGATCTCTGCACCTCCAGGGAGGGAGGATCCTCCACCTGTGGCTACCTGGCTTTGCCCTGCTGGTCCCAGCCTGCATTTAGCAGCTTCCAGAGGAGAAACAATGAGGAAGCCACTAACAGGAGATGCAAAACCCTAAGGGAATCCATCCTTGCAGAGGGGTGAGGGCTTCCAGGAGGGAGCAGCCAGGCTGTGGGGCCAGAGGAGYGGTGGCTTCCCCATCCCTGGAAGTGTTCAGAGCCAGGTTGGATGTGGCTTGGAGCAACCCAGTCTGGTGGAAGGTGTCCCTGTCCATGGCAGGAGGTTGMAACTGGATGACATTTAAAGGTCCCTTCCAACTCAAACCATTCCRAGATTCTGTGATTCTTCACAGACRTTCCTGCCTCAAGGACTGAATCCTTTTCATGGGGCTGGAGGCAGGCTGCAGGTCTTGGGGTTCAGAGCTGGTAGGGGACTTCTGAAGGAGCGAGCATGGAGGAGCAGGGTGAGAATCCTCTCCAGGGAGAGYAGCCTCTTGGAAGGGAGGAGGCAAAAAAAAGAAACAAGGAGACAACAGCCTGTTTGGCAGGAAAACACACTGTTAGACTCYGCCCAAGAATGGCACCGTTTTGTGAGTGTGTCAGAAACATCTTACCAGTTCCCTCTTGGAGAAGGGAGAAAAACTCCCAATGGTTTTTGGTTGGAGCAGGGCTGGTGGGAGCCCAGGCACCCAGAGCCTGGCAGGATAGGTGGCTGCAGAACCTCCCTTGCACTCAGGGCTTCACAGCTGGTGGCTTTGGCAGCAAGGTGCTTATTCCTGTCAGAAAACTTCCTGCAGTAGCTGCAGGAAATGCTCTAGATACAGCAACAGGCTTCAGGAATCAACAGTGACCCCAAAGCCAAACCCAGTGCCCAAGCCGGCAGGCAGTGGATCACACGGATGAGCAGACAGTTCCCTGCCTCATCCCTGGGTGTTTTGCCAGGCGGATGTTGGCTTTGWGCGGATGTCTGGTGTGATGTTCTCCCGGCTCCGGTGGCTCTCAGAGCACCACCACAACATAAATAATACAAGAGCGAGCTGCTYTGATTGAAGTTCTCAGAAGTCCATGGTTCTGACCCCAAGGATTCGTGTTGGCTCTTTGACATTTTTCAGTGGTGATGGACCCGGAACTGTCTCATTCAGTGTTCCCATGAGGCTGGTCAGGAAACAAAGCTGTGAGGAAGTGACTAATGGAAGATGCAACCCCAAAGGGAAACACATCCTTGCAGAGCACTTATCCCTGTGTGAGCATCTGTGGCCAAGGTGAGGCAGCCCACTGCTCTACACCCATCCTTTAGTGCTGTGAGGATGAGGAGAGGCCTGTGCTGGTGGAACCAAGCTGGGATGACCTTGAGAAACAGCCTAAAATAACAGGATCAACTTAGACAGAGACACGTGCAAGGTTTTACATGTCAGACGCAGGCTAAGCCACCTCCCAGGGACAGTGCGGGGGATGTGTGGCTGTGGAAACATCTCCAGASAGAAAATGGGGGGATTAGAGGGCTGGAAACAGCACCATTACTGCATGGAACAACAAGAACTGGGGAGTTTCCCTTGCACAGAACTGCACAACTCACCAGATCTGTCAAGTCCAGACCACGCAGCTCCTTCTAAACCCTCACACATTTCCGTGCCTTATCAGGAATTACATGGAGAAGAAGCTGATGACAATAGTGTGCATCAGCAGGTGCAACTTTTACTACATTATGACTTAGTAATCATTTTAAACAGCCGAAGATCCCAGGAGCATTAAAATAAACCCGGCTATTTTTAAAAGCATGGTAGGAGTGGGAAAATAGCCCTGCTCCACCCGAACCGCCTCGGGAATGACGTGACAGCCAGGCTGGAAAACAAGCCCGACAGTGTCGTGTTTGTATCTCCCCAAGGGAAAGGAGTGCCGTCAGCATCCCTGCAAGGTGTCATCCCTTGTCTCCCTGCTTTCAGGTCATCCAGGGTCAGGACGTGGAGCGTTTTGTTTGAGGATGGGGAAAGGATATGAGGAAGAAACTCCACAGGCAGTTACCAAGCAAACTTTGYGGGTTTTGTGGCACTCAGTAGCTGGGGAAAAGAAAGGAGAAAGGAATGTGCCTCGTTATTCTGCTGTGCACAAGAGCTATCCCACAGGGACCGGGTTTCCCCTGCCAAGGAAAAGRACCGGTGCTTCCGGGCAATTCTCTTGCAAAAGGGAGTGTTTTTCCAGAGGCCCGCAGCCCAGCGGGGAGCCCTCAGACGCRCTCCATGGGACCAGATCTCCAAAGCACTGCTGGGGAGCTGTCAGAGCTGGATTTGGCTCCAAAGAGCAGGCGAGGAGCCGTCCATCCCCGGGCAGTGCGTCATTGTTGGCACTCCTCTGAGGCAGGAGCGTGAGGAGCAGGAACACCGTCCCTGTCAGGCATCACTGGCTCAGCTCCCAGGGCTGGGGGGGTCCTGGGACCCCTGGGACGTGTGGGGCTAAAGAGAGTCCCAGAGTTGCAAAATGCGGAATATGTCGAGATTATCTTAARTCAGGGTGTTCTTGATGTAAGACCTTTGTATACTTTCAAGCCTAATCAGCAAAAAAGGAGACCTAATCAACGGAAGAGGCAGCAGCCAGCATCCGTCACTGAAGGATATCCTGGAACTAACATGATTTAGGGATGTAGTAAACTAAGATGTTGATGTTTGTCTATGTAAACATCGCTAACTTGGCAAAACACTCCATGTCYGTGTATCCTAGAGCTGAACTGTCTTCACTGTAACACTAAAAATCACACCTACAGATCAAAAAGGCCCTGCTCAGGTGAAGACCCTTCCCCTGAGCATGAGTGGAAGTTACCTAGGGTTACRTGATTTGTATGGAAGTTACTAATGAATCCTAACAAAGGCGCTGTGCGTGGGAAGTTACCAACACTGAACTTCTGTGTGTAAATAATGGCAGGGAAAGACTGGTGGACTGTGCTGGATTTGCGGAATACCCTCGTGTACTTAGGCTGGGCAGCTCTGAAATAAACAATCCGTGTCTCTCTCAAGTGAGTTACTATTGCACACCAGGGAATGAACCCGATTTTGTGGGCAACAGCAGGGCCTGAGCGGTGAGGGAGCTCCTGGGGTCCATGAGAGGGAGGAGTTCCAAGGGCCCGTGGTGCAGAGGAGTCCTGGGCTGAGGGGTCCAGGATGGGAATGATGGCTCCTGGAGCCCTGAGGGGTCTCGAATGGGACTGAGGGGTCCAGGACGGGGCTGGTGGGTCCCGGAGCCCTGAGGAGTCTGGAATGGGACTGAGAGGCCCAGGATGGGGCTGGTGGGTCCCGGAGCCCTGAGGGGTCTGGAATGGGACTGAGAGGCCCAGGATGGGGCTGGTGGGTCCCGGGTCCCCGGGGGGTCGCTGAGGCGGGTTCGGGCTCAGGGCGGGTCCCGGGCGGGCGCTCCCCGCGGCCCCGGCAGGGGGCGGTAAAGCGCCCCCGCCCTCCCCGCGCCCCGGCCCCGCCCCCCGCCGCCTCCGCCAATCGCCGAGCGCTGTGTCCCCGCCCCTCGGGCGTCCCCGGCGCGCGGCGATGACGTCAGGAGGCGGTGCCGCGCCGCGGCCGGAGCGGGCCGAGGTGAGTCCGGGATCGGCGCCCCCGGGAYCGCCCGACCCGCCCCGGCCCGGAACCGGCACCGGCTCCACCCCTGCATCTCCTCCCTCCCTCCCTCCGGCGCGGCGGCGGTGCGGCCCGGGAGGCACGGGCGCGACGGGCCCCGGCTCTTCAGCCCTGCCGCTGCCCGGAGCGCTGGGCCGCGGGGACGGGCGGGCCGGGCAGGGAGCCTTGCCCGCCCCCGGAGTGTCCCCTCGGCGGGGCGGGCGTGGTGCTTCCCAGACCTGGAGCCGAGCCTGCCTAGGGACGACCTCCCGGCACCAGCCTGGCCTGGAGTCCCCTGTCCAGGATGGGCGACAAACGGCTTGGGTTGGGATGAGTTATGAAAACAATCAGAGATTTGGAAATCCCGGTTAGTTTGGCTGATTCTGGCTCTGGCACAGCTGCCTGCGATACTTCAGCAGCCCCAGCCCAGGATTTCCCCTCCGAAACCCACCAGAGGCTTGCACAGGAAGTGCCAGGTTATGTCAGCTTTATGTCAAGCACTGAGAGGCACATTTGAGATGTGAGACGGCAGGCAAGGTGCTCTCAGAACTGCTGTGTCAGCACAGGTGTGATTTGCAGGTTGCTGTGTGTGAGTTTTGCTTAACACAGTTACGAGATGCTGTCTTCAAATTTCCTTCCTGGCATCTCATAGAAAAGCAAAATGAAAGAGCTCGAAGTTGTGATGTATTTACTTGGTGGTGGAAGGTCTGCTCAGTCTCGGGGGGTTGAGGCAGGTGGCTGACACCTCTTACCCACAGGGTCCTTCAATCGTTTATGCCCTGGTGTTTTCAGAGTGGGAGAAGACACTTCTGAATCAGCAAGAGCTGGGGTGTTTCCCTGCTGAGCCGTGGGAAACGAGGTGCTGGATGTCCAAGGGGAGAACTGTAAACCCCATGTTCCTTTCCACCACTTCCAGCTGCAGCTCAGGTTTGTTTTCCTCTCCTAAATAGTTTGTCACCTGCCAAGTATGTGATTTCCCACTTGGAGAGGGCTTGCAATGCCCCACTTCTCTTAATTCCTTTCCCCAAATTCTTGGTGATGATTACACAGGAGCATTTCCTGCCCTGGCTGTGGAGTCAGGCATTGTGTTGCTGACTCTGGTGTGCAGCTCTGGGGTTCTGTAACCTTCACTGGTACACTGAAGTGTACGAGGAGGTGCCACTGACATGGTGGAGTTGCTGCCAGATCTCAGTTAATGCCATTAGTGGGTTTATATGTGATATTTTCAAGTGTTTGATCCTTTTCGTTGGTTTTATTTATGGGTGTAGCATTTTACACAAGCCCTTCTCTACATGTTGGATTACTCTGTAATTATCTTGTTTGTGGATGCTCTCATTCCGTTTCTCTGTTAGCTTAATGTGCTTTAAGTTTCAATAATGCTGGGAAAGCTGTCCATGGGAGGCATTATTTGGGACTAGCCAGAGCTCTTTATTTTTTATTGTGGTACTTTAAACTGAATGCACCCCCCTGTACAGGGCAGTGTTTGGTGAAAGTYGGTTAAGCTTTCTGTGAAATTGTTTTTTATTTCTACTACTTGCATCCCACTACAGGCATGTCTGTGCATGGCTGGGTGCTTGAGTTCAGCTGGGTGCTGCCAGCAGGGCCTCTCCCATGAGAAGTTACTTTGATGATGTGCAGTTATAAAATTGAATCTTAACTAAAGCGTGGTTTTCTTTCCAGGTGGGATATAGAGTCTAAACTTCCTCCAGGTGTCCCTTTAAAACATTTCTTGTTTCTCCACCTACTTCTCCTGATGGAAGACCAGCTGGGGTTCCTTTTCTGCTGTTCATGCTGAGTAGTTGCTTGGAGAGGTGGTGCATGAGTGGAGATACACCTGGTGATGGTAAGATCTAAAATCACATTTCAAGGCTGATGGTTTTCTGTAGCCTCCTGTGAAGGCTCAGGCACATGTTGATGGGCTCTGAGCCAAAAAGGGCAAATGTAAAACTGCCTGGTGACTGCCAGAGCCACAGGTAGCTTCCCCATCTCCTGACCTGTCATATTGTTTTAATGAGCACATAAAGACTTGCCCAAGTGCAGCTGATTTTGTTTTGTTGGAATACAGTGTGATGAGCAAAAGCTCCTAGTCTGGAGCAGCTGGTAGGAATTCCACTTCTTACATGCAGCTCCATATGGAAAGCCTGAAGTGCCACTTGGTGTCTGAAGATGTAAAATAAAGCAAAACTGAGTCAGGTTGTTGAAAGATGTCAAAGCCTACCGTGATTTCTCAGGGTTTGGAGGATGAGGGACTTGCTGACTAAAAGCTGCTCTGGTAAGTGAACTTCTCCCTTTTAGCAGAGGCTGCAGCAAGTTCAGTGGTAAAACCAGCACACCTCTGGCTCCATATTCGCTGCCTCTTGTGCTATTCCATTGATCCCCGGGAGCAAAGCAGTGAGAGGTTTAAGACACTGCAAGTTCCATATAAAGAAAACCTTAGGAAGATTTGTTAAGTGGACAAGWTGCTGAGGTACTTTGTGGAGCTTCCAGTGAGAAAACTCAGAACTATAAGGTTTGGATTGGCCACTGACAAAGGAAGTAGAGCAGATCAAACAAAACTAAGGAAAATGCTTGACTCTTTCCTTAACTTGATTTTTATTAAGCAATTGTGCCTGGACAAAAAGTCCTCCGGAAGTCTCATCCGGCCTCAACCGCTCTGTGACTGATTCAGTGCTCAGCTGGGAGCAGAAAACAAACTGTCCTTAATAAAGAGAGGTRCTGAGTGATTTCCATGGACACATCTGTTCTGACCTTGACTGAGTGTGTGTAGGCCCTGCCTTCGCTCAGATGTGATGAAAGCAGCACAGCACTGTGCGTGCTCTAGAGAAAAGAGAAGTGAAAATGCCACATTCTTAGTTTGTGATAGCATGGCCCTGTTGTTTTGATTTTCTTTTTTTCCCGTTTGATCCTTTACTACCTTGATTCCTATTTATTTGTTTCTTCTCATTCTTTTTCTAAGATTCAAATGTGGGAATTGCCCCGGATGTGGTTGCTGCTGATGCTCCCCTGGGAACATGCCTTGATAGGGAATTAACACCAGTCAGTGATGGGCTGTGGGACAAGCAAAGTGCTTCCCGAGCCCCCCAAAGATGTGCAGCTAGACCTGGTTAAAAAGGTTGAGCCTTACACAGGCCACAGTGACATATACAAGCATTTCATCAAAGATGACTGCGGGGCCGTCATCAAAGCTGGCTCTCCCTCCCCTGCCCATCACACCAACCCCTATCCCGGGAACCCCCTGCCCGCCCACCAGCCCGAGCCCCGCAAGAACAAAGTGGCCAAATACCGCGCCAAGTTTGACCCCCGAGTGACGGCCAAGTACGACATCAAAGCGCTGATCGGGAGGGGCAGCTTCAGCCGCGTGGTGCGGGTGGAGCACAAGGCCACCAAGCAGCCCTACGCCATCAAGATGATCGAGACCAAGTACCGGGAGGGGCGGGAGGTGTGCGAGTCGGAGCTGAGCGTCCTGCGGCGCGTCCGCCACACCAACATCATCCAGCTCATCGAGGTGTTCGAGACCCAGGACCGCGTGTACATGGTCATGGAGCTGGCCACGGGCGGGGAACTGTTCGACCGGATCATTGCCAAGGGCTCCTTCACCGAGAGGGACGCCACGCGGGTGCTGCAGATGGTGCTGGATGGCGTGAGGTACCTGCACACGCTGGGCATCACCCACCGGGACTTGAAGCCGGAGAACCTGCTCTACTACCACCCGGGAACGGATTCCAAAATCATGATCACGGACTTCGGGCTGGCGAGCGCGCGGAAGAAGGGAGATGACTGCCTGATGAAAACCACGTGCGGGACCCCGGAGTACATTGCTCCCGAGATCCTGGTCAGGAAGCCCTACACGAACTCYGTGGACATGTGGGCGCTGGGAGTGATCTCGTACATTCTCCTCAGCGGCACGATGCCCTTTGAGGACGACAACCGCACCCGCCTGTACCGGCAGATCCTGAAGGGAAAGTACAGTTACTCAGGYGAGGTGAGTGTGCTGAGGGGAGCTCAAGCAAGAAGCTCTCCTTAGGTGGGTCTTGGTGATGACCAGAAGCTGGCTGTCCTGTGTGCGGTGGAAACATTACCAGAGGTTAAAAAAAAAAATCTGTGATTCTGGCTTTTAAAACCCTTTCCCATTTTCTCTCTTCTTTCCAAAACTGCTCCCAGTACAGCATAATGAGCTCCTTTAAAAAATGTGGACAGAAAGAGGAAACTTCTGTAGAACAGAACTGGGATGCTTATGGGTTTCTAGCTAGGGGGGACCTCGGCCGTGCTGTTGAAGGCTTTGCAGAAGAAACTTGTGCCAGGGTGTTTGAGGTGTGGCACATATATCACTAGTCTGATTTCTGATACAAATCCAAGTGTAGTATGGAAAACAGCTTTGCTGAAAGACAGAGCTATCGCAGACAAGGGGCCCTTGCTTCTTTRTTTTGGAGACGTGAGCATTTCAGATCTGCATTGCCTCCTGAGCTTGGTATGTGAGAAAATGGAGGATTGAAGGATAGTTTTCATAGATAAGTATGAAAAGGAGAGTCTTGGATAATTTTTAGGCATTCTGTAAATGATAGTGGGCTCTGAAGGTGCTTCTTGCTCTTCAGAAGAAACAATTAGAAGTTAGCACTTCTAAATATCATCTTGATACTTCTGATCAAAACCCAGTTGATGTTAGGAATGAGTGTTGATACTGTCATGTCCTTGCCATGCCATGCCCTTGACTATTGAGTGCAGGTCTGTGTCTTCATAAAAATATGGAACTGAAAAGCAATGCAGAAGGGCAGTGTGAATAATCAACAGCATGGGCTAACTTCTGTTTGAAGAATGAGTGAACAGACTCGGGCCCTTCCTCCAAAAAAATTTACATTTGAAGGGGGTCTCTGATCAAACTCGGTGCAGCTGTAGGCAATCTGGAGAGGGTGAATGGAGAGTAACTGTTCTGAAGGTTCCCTGGGGTAATTTACTTTAATGTCAGCTGGTTCTTGTGCCAGAATGGGCTAATTTTGAGAAATATTGTGAATTCATTGCAACTAGGGCCACTAGAGACTTGTAGGTCGTTCATGCAGAGGTAGCACATGTGCCACAGAGAAAGTCTARTGATTGTCTGTTTTGAAAGTGTCAGTGCACAAGCCTGAGGCATTTTACTTGTTATGCCACCACAAATTACCCACTTTAGGAGGCTGTTATGGATACTGTGTGTGACATGAGTGGTTGTTTTGGGAAGCTGTCGATGTTTTACTGCTTGGAAGGCAAATATGTGTCAGCCAGCAGCCTGTATCTGTTGCCTGGATGCTTTCTGTTCCTCTAGAGCCAGGGAAAATGGATGCTTTAATTTACCAGTGTAATTAAGCCTGTGCCCCTAAATTGCAGGCGTGCTTGACTGTAGCCAGGTATTGGCAGGAGATGCAGTAAAGAGGCTGCTCATTTTGTGAATAAATTCTAGGAGAAAACAAAGTGAGTAAGAGATTTAAAGGTGTCTGCTGTGTTTCCCACAATCTTGCCAACACTCTTAAAGCCATCTTTTAAATGCTTCCTAATTTTTGTTGTTCACAGAAAATTGCTCATCTTTTTTTGTGTTACACTAGAAAAAGTGGGAAGATGTCAGAAATTAGATTGTTGCTAAGTTTGCCAGACTAATGAGAATGGCAGCAGCTCTAAGTCCTGGTTTCTTTTGAGCAGGAGTGGGCAGAACACTTAAGTGCATTGCCAAAAGCATCTGTCTTGGAAGCAGAGGTTTCATGGGAACAACTGCTTTTCTTCTCTGTAATCTGAAAGTTGAGGATGTGAAATAGAAATGTTGAAAGAAGCCTGTGAACTAACGTGCCCGGAGCTGACAGCTTGAGCTGTGTGGCTCAGACAAGTTCCAGTGGGGAAGGAGGGAGCTGTCTTCAAGCTGTACCATGGCAGGCAGCAGCAGTGCCCTGAGTCTCTGTGCAGAGCCCTGCTTTTTGAGAGGTCTGGCCCCAAACCTCGTCACAGAGGACAAAGCCGTATTGAAAGAGGAACAAAAGCCAAGATGCACGATGACCTGAGAAGCAGCTCCATTTTCTTGGAAAAACAAGTCCAGCTAATGTAATTGCATTCTGACTGGGACCCTCTTACCCCAGCTCCTGTTCCTGGAGTGTGAGGTCTTTTTGAAGAGGCCATTAGCAGATCAATAGGAGAGGTCTCCCACAATAGGTTATTCAGGTACTGCTGACATCACTGCTCTGATTATCTCTTATGTCTCCTTCTGTACTTTTTGAACTGCTTGGAGTAATGGCTAGGATGAGGAAGGAAGGACAGCTGGCTTTGTAACTTGGTGTGCTTTTCTTCCTGAGCATCTCTGAGTAAGGGTTAGGTGGGCTATTGACACTGCATTGGATGCAGCCTGCTGCAAAATCATTCTCTTTCACTTGTTTTGTTAGAACTTATTAAAAAGAAGGTTTGGCTGTATTTTTAATTTATTTTTTAATTGAAATCTTGGGGTTAAAACTGATTTCTGGGGATCTCTTTGTAGCTTAAAAAGTTGACTGAGGAATAAAGCTAGAATTCCATTCACAGTTTCCTTTGAATTTGAAAGCGCAGAATTGAAGATTGGACCATCATTATCCTGCTAGGACGGGCTTGCTCTGGTTCTGTTTCAAAGCTTCTCCTCCTGTTGAATAGTACTTTTATGTTGCTTTACACACCTGGGAAAATTGCTGGAAGAAGTGGAAGATAATGTATGCTATGGTTAAATTGGGAAGCTGAGCTAAGTTGTATGGATTGTTCTGGTTTCGATATCTGATCTGGGCAAATCATTTCTCTCATGGGCTGTTCTTCTATTCATAGAACAGAATCAGCTTTTTGTGGTATTCTCACAGTGGGYGAGGTTGGCGTGTGCTGCTGTGGGAACATGTCTTAATCAAACAACCAAAAAACCTTGTTCTAAACAATGGTGCTTGTGGATGCATTGATCAATGGGCTGTTAGGAGAGACATGTTTGATATATGAAGGAAGTTGGGCATTGCAAGTCTGTAGGAGCTCTGCAAGGGACTTAGCAGCCGTGTAGAGAGGTGATCTGGTTTTGTGTGGCTTAGATGTTCCGGTGGTGTTTAATAAAGATCCTCRCCAAAAGTGCTTGAAGGAGCTTTGCAGCTGTACTGTGATAGTGGCCTGCATGGATCAGCAGTTTGCTGATAAGCACAAAGGTGAAATACATGGTCAGTTCCATAGGGAAGGACAAAACCAGTGAAGTTTGAAGAATCTGTCCCCTTCTGCCTAAAAGCCATMGTGACAAAGTTCCCTAACAAAGCTGCACAGTCTGTGATGATACAGAGGTCTTCAAAGGATGGAAACAAGGGATGTGGACCTTGGAAGTTTGCCTGAGTTTGAAGAGCAACTGGATGAATTTATGGAAGACACATTGATGGAGAGAATGACACTAARAAGTGCCAAATATGGATAAAGAGGTCCCTAAGCCCCAAATTTTTGAGCCAAAGGAGAGGCCTAACATGCAGATTGAATGTGCATTGCATTTCTACTTTTCTCTCCTGAACATTTCAAATCRTAATAATCTTCCACCCTAGCTTGGAGTTTAAAGCACCAAGTTAAATGCAGGTRTTGAGTAAACTCTGCAGATCCTGTATGGATAGATTCAAGCTGGAAGAATGCCCTTAGTTACAGGAAAACCAGGTTACTCTGGATGAGTAGCATGAATGGTGTTCCCATAACAACTAACTCAGTGTGAGTGAGTAAAGAGACAAAACACTTTCTCCCCAAGCAGTTTTCCCTGCCTGCAGCTGACGGCAGAAGCAGGAAGCACAGAGAGTGCTGGCAGTGCATTRGCAAACCAACTGCCTGTGCTACCTGACAGAGCAAGATAAAAATAAAGCCATTCYAAGGCAGCTGATGGGTGCTTACAGGATGAGTCCTCACCCAAGTACGTCTGCAGAGCGYTTCCAAAGTATCCTTGTAATTGTCCTCCTTGTGGGGGCCGCTTAAAAGGCTGCGGAGGACTTGTAATCCCTCAAATCACTCACGACACATGGTGGAGGAGACAGGTGACAGGCTTGTCAAATTTTAATATTAATTTCCTGCATTTATTCAGCTTTTTGAGAAGGAATGTGGTAGAGCTTGAACCCAGACTGCTCCTGACTCAGTGGGGAGCTGGTTGCTGAATCGCCCATCCCGCTCCAGAGGGACTGATCAGTCATTGTATTATGAATGATGATGACTGTGGTTGGATTTCCTATCAGATGACAATCTTAATCTAAAAAAGGCACAAGCAAAAGAAGCTGTAATTATTCTTGGTAACCTCCTTYCCCTAAAAGTTGCAGATGGAAGTGTATAGTGGCAACTCAACTTTCTATTTTGCATACTTGTATTTTAGTGGAGAAACTGATCTCCTATAGGAGAGGAAAAAAATTTTACTTGCATATCACAGAAAATCTCTCCATAATCCTTATTACTTTTCAGGAGAATTCAGTCAGTGTAGGACAAGCATTCTGAAACTTTGGATGAGGCTTTTTAAAGAGCAMCAAGTTTTTTGCATTRATGCTGTGGCAGATCTRTCTGGCTGCCAGTCCTGGAATGAYTCCTGTGTGTTTGTAGTTTTGGTCACTKAATCACATATGCCTATATAATTWAAAAAAATCAGTCCTTTGTTGTTTTGATGACAAAAGTACAACCACTTTATCAAAAAAAATACCAGCTTAGGAAAAACTCAAGTATTTCATGACGTGTTAGCTTTGTTTTCTATTTTATACTTTGTTTGCCCCAGAAATGTGTTTTGCAGCTCATACCTATAACGTTATATATCATCAAGTTTTATGTAATATGTTATATGCTAATTAAATTGGTTAAAGTGTAGCAATTGCCCTGAAAGAGGGAAAACTGTCTCTGGTGATCTCCTCGTAGTAGGTCTCCTGTTTAAGATGGGCAGTAAGACAGCCCAGCTTCCCTGAGACTGGAGTATGTCTTTGGGAGAGCATTCAAAGCAAATTTAAAATATAGCTAGGAACAGAGAAGCACCACTGCCCTCCTTTGGTCCTATATGTTGTTTTTTTTGATGCAGGAGATAAACTCATGTATATACAAGAGGCCAGGAAAGCTGGTGGGTGCCTTCTTTTATTGAAGATTTACCTTTGCACAGTGCAGAGCTGCTCTTTGCTCGAAGAGAAGCTCAGTGCAAAGCCACCTGATTCTTCTGGAAGTTCTCCATTGGCTCAGTGCCTGGAAGGCTCTGGATGCAGCAGGACCCCTCGCTCATGGGGTCCCCAGCAGGTCACACTGACACGTGGTGTTGCCCTCCGTGGCTGTGCCAAGATGGTCGTTGGACCCATTGGAGGATTTTGCAGGACACAGTCATCACCTTGGTCTCTGATCTCTATGCCAGAAGAGAGGAGAGATTTCAATCCAGCAGGGTGGCCAATTTTCCAGTCTTTTCCATGGAGTTTGAGTAACCAAAGCTGTTGAAAATAATGTAACAAGGAAAACAGGGACAGGGCTGCTGGAGGCAAGGTTTTAAAACACATTTGCAGTACTTATTTGCATGAGCATACAGGTCTCTGGGACCACGTTTTAGCCTTCTTGGGCGAAGAAAGAGCTTTTTACTTAGAGCAGCTGCTGTTTTTTCCTGTGAGCCACATTAGATGGTGGAAGTGTTTTACAATAGTCCTGTTCTTAGAGCAATGCAGGCATTTTTTTTCTAAAAATTAAGATTCGCTTTTTTTTCCTCATGTAGGGAAGAATCATTTTTTATATAAATTGTTGAGCCCTTTGCCTGGAAAAAGTAAAAAAACTTCAATTTACAGAGGAATGTGCTTTTGCATTTCATATGGCCGTGTGAAAGCGGTGATTTTGAAGTAGAACAACAAGAGTGTTGGCGAGCTGCAGGCGCAGGGCTCTGCTGAAAAGGGCACTCTGCTCTGCTTTGAAGAGCTGGAGCACTTGAACAGGATGAAAGCACCTCTCTGAGCCAGGCACAGAACACCGAGGCCAGCCCAATAAATGGAATTCTCTTGGCTTCTGCTCTTTCTTTTCTTTTAATGCACTGGCTCGGTGGGTGTGAGGGTAGGTGTGTTTGTGTTGCTCCATCTCCAAGAACTGAAGTGTTTGTCCAGTTCTCTCCCACTGCAGGAAGGGACATCTTCAGAAACGTGATAATCTCAATTAAAATCTGGAAAATCCTCCAACCTCCTGCATGTATAAGTGACCGTGCTCCTGCAAAAATTCAGCATGCTGCGTTGCTAAACACTTTATTTACAGGTAAAGAAACACCTTTTCCAATGAAAGGGCTTTGAAACCAATGTATGCATTTAAAAATCAATTCCTCTTCGCTCTGGCTGCTTCTTAAGGTTCTTTTTGAAGGTTGTTTCTTCTGATGGAATTGGTGTGGCACAAGGATCTTTTTCAAAATCATTCCTTTTGCCTTTTTACTGTGCACTTCAGCTTATGTTGCAACTGAACAGTGAGGATAACCCCAAATCCTAGGGCAGGGTGAGCGAGGAGAGGGGTGGTCTTTCTCTGCCTGCAGCTGCCATTTCCATGCTGCTGCAGTCTGCAAGACTCAGCGTTAACAGTTTATATTTCACAGAATTGTGCATGTCATCAGGACAGGGTGGAAACTCTGTCTAAGCCTCAAAGCCCCTAGAAACAAAGAAAGCAGGGAAGGAATCTCCATGGGGAAGAGGAACGTATTTTTTCCCCAGTAATTTCATTTGCAGCCCTTTCTCCTTAGGGCTGCTGTCCATACCAGTAGCACCTGCAGGTTCAAGGCAGGGTARGGGGCAGCAGCTGAGCATTTTGGTTAAGAATTTTGGGTGAATGACTGGGTTTGGGAAAGTGGTGCACAATGTACGGCATGTAATATAAGGATGGAGGAAGGTAGGAAACACATCTGAGAGAAAAGGACTTGCAATAGTGCTGTGATTTGACATATATTTTCGTTCCTTCATCTGTGGGTCCTATAAAATCCTGTTAATGGTGGAATAGTATTTCTGCAGAATTAGGGATGTAAGGATAAAGGGACATTGGTAGGGTAGAAAAAGAATATTAAGCTGCCTCTGTACAGCATACACATTATTAACAGAAAGGATTTGAACTATCAGCTACCATTGGTGTCTTTGACTCCTTTATGTTTCCCTAAAAATAGCCTAGGCCGTTTCCTCTTTTACCTTTGGCTGATTTAATTCTTGGTTTTCCAGCTGTGGCTCAGATGTGTTGTTTTTCTGATACCTTAGTGGAGGCATGTTTTGAATGGCAAGACATTCTGCTTAGGGCCGAGGTTCAGAGAGTGAGAAAGTGTGTTAATTCTGCAGTGGAAAAAGGTGTGACCTGCAGGAAACCACTCTTGGCTGCTGGGAAGATGGTTTATGCTTGGCTGTGCTGGCTCAGCGGCGTCCAGTGTTTCATTTGAGCCTGTAAATGGGCTCTGCTGTCTCGAGGACGTGGGAGAACTGCTAACACGTTGCTACCTTCTTGTATTTCCACCAGGCAATATGGTAGAAAAGTTGTTTCCTACAAGACCATAGGAGAGAGAAAGAGTAATGGCTTACTGCAACTCCACGGGCTTTGGGAGGTGATCCCTGCAAACCTGTCCCTAAATACAGCAGCTGTCCCCTGCTCCTCTTCCTTGGAAATTATTACCATGGGGTTGGAGGCTGTTGGAAGTTCAGCTGCTCCTGGAGGTGGGCTTGAGCCAGGTGCAGCAGGGTGCAAGCACTTGTCTGGTTCTGTCATTGCTGTGGCACACATGGGAGTTTGTCACAAGTTGTGGGGTGAGTGGATGGGAGTAACATCTTACATTGCTTCAGCTGGATTTGGTGGACTGCTCTGCTGAGGACCTGAGGGTGGGGTGGCCTCAGGTGATTGTATGGAAATAGAGCACCAGGGCAGCAGTGCGACTCTAGGGGCACAGGGAGCACTGACTGGAACCTGCAAAAGGTTTTTAAAGTGAGGTTTTAGGGTGGTGCTGTGAAAGTGTTGCACTGTGGAGAAAATTGCAGCATCTTCCTAACTCTGTTCTGAGCCCCAAGCTGATGCTAGGAGCTTTTGCAGAGCTGGCACCTGGCTTTAGTTCCAGCTGCTGCCCCTGCTGCAGGTTAAAAGCCACTTTTGTTTAATCAGAACTGAGCTCTGTGGGGAAGGGCTGTGAACATGTACCTTGCTGCAAATCACTTTGTGGCCTGTAATTGACCCTGCCTTAGAGAGAGGCAGTTGAACCTGATATATTTGGAACAATCTGGTGTTGAAACATGTTTCAAATTTCCTCTGACCGGATTTTGGGACTTCCTGGCATTTGCAGTGTGTCCCTGCCCTGGGATGCCATGGAGGAGGAGTTAAGCAGCATATGTGGCATAGGTAGGAAGTCAAACGTTTGCTATCACGTAGTTCAAATCTGTTTTCAGCTGCAAAAACTGTTTGGGGGAGTTTCTGTTTGTGCTGAGCTGGAGGGTTAAAAAGGTGCTTCCTAAGCCCACAGGTTTTCTTGGCAGTCTCTTTACCTAATCCCTGAAATCCCTAAATCTGACAAGATTGCGATTGCAGTGTTGAGGCTGTAGGCACAGGGAACTGGATTAGTTGTTTGGAGCTGGAAGGGGTGGCTCAAACTGACAGTGGTGCATCCGAGTTCCCTGCTTTGGAGCATGAGCTGCTGCTTCTCTCTCCACTCTCACCCCCCCAGCTTCACCCTCCTGCTGCCCCRAGCGAGTGACAAGGTAGAAAACCCAGGCATGTTTTCCAATACCTTTGTTATTTTAAATGGATGTTTTTATAGATTTTCCTGAAAACTGAGCTTTTACTAATGCACCAGATTAGTGTTGATTGGTGACATGAGAGACATGCACACAAGTCAAGGAGAGGCAGAATGTTCTGGAGGTGGCTGTTAAGAGATACCTGCTGTTCCTGCAGGCTTCCCTGAAGTGCTGGTGTGGAGCTGAGCTTGGCTGTGTGTCTATAGCTCGTGAACTTCCATCATCATGGTACTCCCTACACATCCAATCCACCAGTGCTTCAGGCACTTCAGGTGATTAACCAAAGAGTCTGATTTTGTATCTCACAAAAGGTAGAATTGAGCTTTCTGATAAAAGTATTTGTGTGTTTCCCACCTTTGTCAGTGTCTGAAGAGTGATTTCTAAGGATTTTTTTTGTAGTCTGATCATTTTGAGAATGATTATGTAGCTTAGATGTGAGAAAGGTTTCTCATTGCAGCTGGGATGACTCAGAAGACTTTATATACTGTTTTATCAATGCTGATAGGAGTGCCTGGGTTACAGTTTCTTATCTCTGTGCACTTAGTCCTTCATATTTTTTTTCATATGCATTTAGCTTTTCAAGCTTCAGGAATTCTCGGTGGCATTCTTAAGCTACTGTTTTGCTCAAGAGGCTGATATTGCAAAATTAAGGAAAACTTGACACTTGGTTTAGAATGTAAAGTAATTTCATGGCAAAGTCCTCTTCCAAAGTTACAGGAGTTCCCATACCTCCAGTGTTTGGCACAGGAGCTTGGCAAGGATGGATCTGACACTGGAAAGATCTTTAACTATTTCATGAAAGTATTCCCTGGTCTCTGAAGACTCCCTGTTTGGAAATGTACTGTGAAGCAGGGAAAGCATGGGGACCAAATCTTGTATTTCCCCAAGCTTGTTGTGTTAAAAGTGGCATTTACTTACTGGTGGCTCATCAACAAAGTAGAACATGTAGTGACAGTGGCTCTCTAGAAATGGCCAAAGGCCCAGAGGTATTTGGGGTTTTATTGATCAACCCGGGTGGAGGAAGTGGAGGTATGTTCATTATATTTTCAGATGACATTGAATTGGAAGAGCTGCAAAGGGCATTGAGTTCCAGATAGCCCTATCAAACTTGAGCAGTTCAATAGCAGGTGTAGTTTTTTTGAAAAAAATAAGAGTAARTTAGTACACAAAAGTAGATGAAGAACAGAAGATTAGGAGGTGTTGGCTTCTCAGAAAAAGATCTGTCTATGAATCACAAACCATTATGTGAGAGCAGTATCATACTTGTGGGAAAGGGTGAATGTACTGAGATGTATGAACAGGAAGACAGTGAGTGGTGTGGTCCTGCTGTGTTTAGTGACTGCTGCAGATGCCAAGCTGAAGCTCTGACACTTCTGGGCAGCAGACTTCAAACACGCCACGGGCCAAGCGGAGAGACTTGACAGAAGATCAACAAAAACAATTGTGAGGCAAAAAACCACAGTCTCCGGAAAACTGAAACATTTTTGGCTGTTTGGCCTAGAGAATGTGTTGTCATAGCAGTTTGCAAATATGTAAAAGGCTGCTTCAAAGAGAAAAAGGAATAATTTCTTTTCCAGATTATGTCAAACAAGAGCCTTAAATGGCACTTAGAAAGATTCACACTGAACTTTTTACAACATTGGTGTCTCCTGCTCCTAAAAAATATTTACCCAGAGGATTGCTGAAGCTGTCTTGCAGAACAAGGGAGGCAGTCATCTGTCAGGAGTGACATGTCTGTGGTGGATCCTTGGGGGACCATGGGATGGATTGGATGATCCTTGGGTGTCTGTTGCAGCCCTGCCTTTGCCCTGATTTCCCAAGGAAGCAAAGTTTATGGAGCTG
The DNA here is from genome assembly GCA_018881555.1 of Amblyornis subalaris. Classification (NCBI taxonomy): domain Eukaryota; kingdom Metazoa; phylum Chordata; class Aves; order Passeriformes; family Ptilonorhynchidae; genus Amblyornis; species Amblyornis subalaris. Next base: position 89,759 of record JACAXG010000036.1, on the reverse strand, counting down.
TACTGTCTGTCTTTCAGTCTTCCAAAATTAACTATTTAAATTCAAAGGACAGTGTCAGGCCAGTTTGAGCAATGGGAAGGACTCAAAGGCCTGAAGTTGCTATGAATTTTATAAAGTCAGTGGCTCAGTAGGAGAGAGAACTCCAGCACATCCTTCCTTCAGGAAAGGTAATTGAATATTGGTCCAAATTTACCCAAAGCTGATCAACACATGTTTATTTCTGAACCATTCATGGCACATTTGACCCTGTTCAGCATGTGGGCTGGAGCCTGGGCAGGAATATGTGTCGGAAGGAGGGATGTGCTGCTGCTGTGGAGGGGATGTGACAGTGCTGCTTGGGGGCAGGGAGGCGAAGCACTTGAATCATAGAAACCTTCATTACAAGAGACCTTTGGAGAGCTCTAATTCCATTCAGCTTGAGACTGGAGTGTTTCCAGCACTAGATCATGTTGGCTGTGACTTTGTCTTCCTGAGTCTTGAAGGGCTTCAGGGATGAAGATCCCCCGCCTCGCCAGTGACCTTTTCCAGGACTGCACCGCCCCTCCTCTGGTATTTCCTGATACAGACCTTCCAAGGCGCAGCTGCTCCCTGTTGCCCCTTGTTTGGTCCTGTTGTGTGGCTCTGTAATCCTTGTGACTACTTTTAAATAAATTTAATATACTATTCATTTGCCCTTAGACTTCTCTTTGTCAGGCTGAACAAGCCCAGCTCCTCCCACCCCTTCTTGAAGCCTGAATGTCAAAGACCCCTGGCTATCTTGGCAACTCTCACCTGGATCTTCTCCACTGTCTTTTTGACCCTGGGGATGGCCAGGCTCAACAGTAGGTAGTATGATTCCACATAGCAAACTGAAATATTTTGATCTTCTTTTGGAAAGAAAAATACCCCAACAATGTAGGTAAGAATTTAGGGTAGGATTTAGCAGGGAAAAATTCTTATTGCTATAACATTATAGCTGCAGAATTAGGAATGTGTTAAGTTAGGGATGCTTGATTTGTCCTTGCTACTTTAATTTTTCCTTCCTGTGTATGTGCAGTTTGGTGTGGTGTCAGTGACATACTTTGTTTTTCAGCAGGATCTCTGTCTCCATCACTGAATAGTTGGGATGTTGAAAGAAATTTGAGAAGAAAATAAGGAGAAATGTGTTGGAATGGGATCCAGAACAGTTGTCCTGCTCTGAATTCTGACAAAAATGTCCCAAGTAGTGCCAGGAAAGGCAACTATAAACCAGTCACCCAGGACTGAATTGTGGTAAACCAAGCAAACCTACTTAGAGTGTCTCCTGATGTTTTGTTTGCTTTAAAATGGGTTATATCCACCTTGCCTACCCAAAACAGTGCTTTCTGGGATAAAACCAGGAGTGGCATTGGGCCACACTGGCCTAAGTGGGGAAGCGCTAAACCTGGGCTTTCAGGAAATGCTCCAATGAAAGAAGGGTCATTTCACCTCCTCTGAAACCATGCCAGGGTTGGATTCTGATTTAAACTGAAAGAGTGACTACAAGGAAGAAAGGAGAGTCAAGCCAGGCAGTGGGGCAGCTGGGGCTTGGACATTGCTGGTGTTTGCAGCACAGCTCCTCATCTTGATCCTTGTGAGTCCCTTCCAACTCACGATATTCTGTGATTCATCTGTGTGCTGTGTTTGGGCTTGAGGAGGTTAAAGGAGCTGTCCAGAGCAGCAGAGGAGAGCTGGTGCCAGCTGGGGAGCAGGGCAGGGTTGGAGTGACAGCTAAGACTGTCTTAGGATTTACTCCCCCTTGTTCATTCCCTCGTAAGCGCCCAGGGCTTGTGCACCGACAGCTTGGAGCTTGCAGGAGGGGGTTGTGTACGTGGGAGGTTATAAGCTTATCTGTTCATCCCCCCACCACTGCACTAATCAGCATGATGAAAGATATTCTTCCTCCCTGGGGAAGATTTTTCCTCCCTGTCAGGAGCTACCATTTCTTAATTATACTGTTACTCTGAATTTGTACGTAGAAACACGTATTGACTTCAGCTCCAGTTCACAGCCAATACTCTCTTAAGATAATAGTTCAGAATGAGAGAACATCATTCACCTCAAATTTGAGGGTTTTGAGAATAGAAGCACTGCAGATGTCAGGATACCCAGATGTTAGGAACAGATTGGGAAAGGTATTTTCCAGTTTAGTTACTGAAAATGCTGCTGTGAGCTGGTGCAATACCTTTGGAAATTTCTGACTCTCCTCTTTTCATGGCAATCTCCAGGAGTGTGTACTTGGTGATCTCATCTTTTCACCTGCATCCTTCCAAGTCCAGGTCTCTTAACCCAAAGTTTCCTCAAAAAACAATTTTTCAGTCAAGGTAGTGGTTAAAGTCTCCTGTGTGTGACTGTAACTTGCTGACACATTTTTAAGAGACATAAAGTGACCCAAGCTGGGGTATTACCCCGTTTCAACAGCTATTCCCTAAGCATTGCACTTAGAAGAGCCGCCCCTGGCCGGAGAGAAAAGCTTTGTGTTTATTGTTTTTGTAGCTGCTGTAATTTTAGTGCATGATTCCAGCTGAATACTCAGTGCCTGTACAGGGAAAATGGACTGGCTATTTCCATTCGAAAAGCTGGGTTATAGAAGTTCAGAGCACCAGATGGCTGCGCATACTTATAATGCTCTGGATTATTAAAGGGCTGTTGTATTTTCCTCTTTCATCCTTCCTTTATTCCTCCTCCCCACATCAACAAATTAATGCTGAATGCTTGGGAATCTGCCCTGCACAGACTTTAGCACATTGCATCTTTTCGTTGGAAACTTTTTGTTCCAGCTCTTTTGAACTGGTTGGTTTTGATCACCTCGTTGCAATTGTTTGGGGGCTGAACGATGCCCTGGATGGTGCAAGCCTGGTGTTACTGGAGCCCCAGCACAGTCCTAGGCTGGTTTGCCATGTCGTGTCACAGTTTCTGTCCCCAACCTGCTCCTTTGGAGTTGACGCTTTCCATTTTCTGATGTCATGTGGGAGTCTCCTAAGTTAGACAAAACTGCTGCGTTGTGCATGAATTGGTGAAGGATGCAATGAAAAGAATTCTTGGGGACCTTCACAGAATCCTTAAGGCTGGAAAAAACCTCTTAGATCATCAAATCCAGTTAATTTCCTTTTCAAAACTAACGACATGTCACTTGTCTGCTACCAAAAACATCGGACTTTTAAAGTGAGGCTTTTCTGAAAAATTATAGAAGCTGGAGAGATGTGCTCTGCCTCCAGCACCATGCATATACGTTAGATTGAGTCATTTTTGTGGGAAAAAAGTGAAAGAAAAAAGCCTTTGCTGTTCATATTTGTGATACAGGCTGAAAGAGTTGGGGCTGTTCAGCCTGGAGAAGGCTCTTGGGAGACCTTAGAACCCCTTCCATTACCTAAAGTGGCTCCAAGAGAGCTGTAGAGGGACTTTGGACAAAGCCATGGCGTGTCAGGGCAAGGGGAAATGGCTTCACGCTGACAGGAGSCAGGGTTAGATGGGATATTGGGAAGAAATTCTTTTCCTAGGAGAGTGGTGAGGCCCTAGCGCAGGCTGCCCAGAGAAGCTGTGGCTGCCCCATCCCTGGAAGTGTTCAAGGCCAGGTTGGATGGGACTTGCAGATTCACTTTCTCATTAATGGTTTTTAATGGCCCAGATGTCTTCAGTGCGACTGCAGGCAGCAGTAGCAGGTGAACACAGAGTTGAGATGGCTGTAGGGACATGTACACAATTCCAACCAGTGATACGGCCAAGTGTGCTTAGAAGATGAAATGCAGGTGTTGTGAGCCACATGTGAGGTTCTGCAGGGCAAGAAGGGCTCATCCTGAACAAATTTCTTTATATGAAAAAATTCTGCCTGCCCAAGTCAGGGGTGGTCTTTGCAACTTCTTGAAGACTCGTGTCTGCATAGCCTGTCYTTGTAGGGGTATGAGAGGGTGGCTGGGGAATATGTACTGCTGAAATCTAGAGACTTCCAAAATCTGATTTTAAAAAAATATTTAGGTGGGGAAAAGTAACTTAAAAACCTGAGCATAGTAGAAAGATTTTGAAGAACTCAAGTATCCAACAGGAAAATTTATCGTAAACATTTCCATTGTGGATTTTAAGGTAAAAACAAGTAAAAAGCCGGCATAAAACAGTTGTAAACTTGTTTGCAGTGCAGGTTTTGGTGACCGCTTGACAGCAGCTCCCACCGCAGGCAGAGTAAAATTCAGGGACTTTGCTTTGGTATCCAAACTCCGCTCATTTTGATCAGTAGATCAAAAGAAAGCTGCTCTGCTTGCGGAGTGCTGGCTCCCACCCCCGCCTAGGCACAGTCCAGTCGGATGAGGAGATCCACACCAGTCCCACAGGTCAGGGTTTTGTTTCCAGCACGTGTCGGGAGCTCTGCGGCGCTCGCCGGGTCCGTGCTGGCGTCAGCTGCAGGAGAGAGAGGTGGGTTGGTTGTTCAGAGAACAACACGCTGTTGTTTGTTCCCCACACGCCGGCGTGGCCGGCGCCTCAATAGCTTTTATGCTGATTTGAATAACAAGCAGGGGTGGTGGAGGGATTTAATCACGGAGAGCAGAGCGCTGCACGCAGTCACCCAGCCTAAGTGACACTCACAGGAGGATCTCTTTCTTCTCCTCCTCCTCCTCCTCCAGGCTCGGCGCCTGAGTCTGAATAAAACATTACACACTTGAGAGCTCTTTAAGGTATTGTAAAGGAGGCTGCTTTCCCCTGAGTTTGTTATCTAGCAGGGCTGAAGTTGCAGATGGGTGATGCACCCCGTGTTTTATGCAGCTTAGAAGTCCAGGAGATGCTTTTGTAGGGAATGCTGGTGCACCTCAGAAGCAGCAGCTGGCATTCCTGAGGGACCAGAGCCACAGCTCTCCACCATGGGAGTTTCTCCCATTGTCATTAAGGCTGTAAGGCTGTGGGATGRGTTTCATAGTTGGTTGAAGTGCTGCTAATTCTGGACTCCATTCCAGTCGCTCACTTGGGCTGATGTAGCTACTTCTGCAGCCATCTGGTGAGTCATGCCAAAGAATGGCTGGCCTGAAAACCCCTGAAAAATTAACASAAACTCCCCGATTTGGCTCACTTTGTTTGCACAAACCAAGCTGTCTGTGCTGGCACGATGGGGAGTGCAGCATCAGAGTGGGAGCGACAACAGAAATGGTGTGTTTGTCTTGTGTGGCGTGGAGTGCTGCTGCTAATGGTGATACAGGCATGATGTGAAGGCAGTTCCCTCTGACCAAGTGGGTGCATTAAACCCAGTCTATTTGTTGGGGCAGGGTTATTCCCAATAAATCTATTTTATGTTGTAAAACTTCAAATAGATGTCTAATGGTTTTCTGTAGGAGAGCCCTGCAGGAACCTGTGTGCTGCTGTTAGGGCTTCTCAGCCTCTTTGGTGYTTTGAGGCTTCTGCAGTGCTCAGTCAGACTCATCCTAGGGATCAGTGGGACTGGGATACAGTATTTTTGGCCTAAGAGCGATCTTTTGCAGCTGTGATAACATGCTTTTTGTAAAGACAGACTAGCAAGGGAGATCCAGGCCTTTCCCTCACCTTCCTCATAAACATTGTCCTTTTTTCTCCTGAAAACAACATGTAACTTGGGTAGGAATCAGGAAATCAATATGTATCTTTCCTTTGGTGGGTATTGTCAAGACTAAAAGCAAAGCTTGAATGTTAGATAATTGTTCCTTCTTTTACTTGCAYGCAACTAACCAGAAACTCCCTCCACAGCTTTGTGCAGCTCTTCTGCTCCCCTCCCCTTTTTTTTTTCTTTTAAATTCTGCTGGATCATGTGTTTAGTCACTCTGCTAAATTCTAGAGTTACAGACATTACTTTCCAGAGGGTGTTCAGTCTGCCAGCATGAGGCCAGTAGTCTCCAGTGTTAAATTTATCTGYATCCAGGGATTGTCTCATGAGAAATGAGGTTTTTGAAGCAGATACTGCACCAGGTATCCCAGACAGAGGACGTGATTGCAGCAGTTGTTAGAAACACTGGTCACCTGTAGGAGGTCTCTGTTGTCATTCAGCTGGCACTGCTGAGGTTCAGCTCAGAATATGGCTATTCCACTTTTTTTTTWAAATATGTGTGGGTGGTGAGGCWCTGGCACAGGTTGCCCRKAGTAGGTGTGGCATCCCCATCCCTGGAAGTGTTCAAGGCCAGGTTGGACGTGGCTTGGAGCAACCTGGTCTAGTGGAAGATGTCCCTGCCTGTGGCAGGGGATTTGGACTAGATGATCTTTAAGGTCCATTTCAACCCAAGCCATTCTGTGCTGCTCTGCAGAAAGACACCAGAACTTCTTCCTTCTGAAGAAACACAGTCTAACACAGGGAGCAGCACAGAAGTTATGCTCAAACTGCATCACACTTGAAATAATTTTCTAGAGGAACAGAAGTGCAAAGTGAAGAAGTATTGGTACTTCTCTTCATTTTTGTGTCATCTTTGTGCCACAAAAGAGCAGTATTTGTCCTCTGGATTGCTTCAGTCGTGTCATGTGAGCACACTTCGTGTCCTGCACTCATGTCCTCCCCAAACACACCAGTGCCAACCTTCCTCAGCTGCTACACAACCCCCTGCTGCTGCCTTGCAGTATTAATTGGGAGAGTTAATGGGGTTTTGCTAAGTTAAAACTGCTGTTTTGTCAGCTAATGCAAGTTTTCTGTAGAGTGGATGCATTTCTCCGGGGAATAGGGTTGCAAATTGCGTCAGTAGAGTGTAGCCTTACGTATTACTAAAGAAAAAGCTTCAGTGAAATAAAAAAGATGCATGTGGTGCAGCAAATCAAACCTCCAGCTGCGTAAACAGATCAATAAACTGATTTGTGTTTGCTGACCAGAAGAAAAATCTAATTGCAGGTACTCCATATTCAACGTTTGTGGTGAAACTAGAGTAATTGGAATAATGAGAAATCCAATGTGCTTTTGTTTGGAGTTTATTCTTCTTTAGGATTCATTAAACTGGACGGGCCTCTCAAGGTTTAGGCTGGGTATGTATCACAGTTCCTGCCTCCTCAGACCTCATGGGTTTCTTCAAATTCTAAATCATCATGATTTTAGATTTGCCATCTTTTAATAAGACTTGAGAAGATTGAAGCAATATTGTTCCTGGTGTTTAGAGGCTCATTTCACTCACCTGGATCTCAATTGAGTGAAGTTTGAATGCATCTGGACAGCAAAATAGCTCCTGGGTTGGCTCACATTCCAGGTTTGTGCAGTTACTTACACCTGCAAGAGGAAGTAATGCTCTCCTATGTGTCCTGAAGATGGATTTCCAAGTACTGTTGTGCCAGTCCTCAAGTATTTTTCATTTGAGAGCATCTCTTGCAACTCTTCGGACTTAGGTTAAAAAAAAAGGATGGAGGTCCTGGCATGATTGTATTTCTGTGAGGGACAATATTCAGAAAGATAAAAGGGTTTAGGGTAAGAGGGGAAGAAATACCCAGGAAAAACAATGAGGTTGGAATTGTGTGGATGTGTTTTCTCCATCTGAGTGGAACAAAAGCTCTTTCAGGGTATCTTAAGTTACTTCAATTGCCAGTAACAGAAATGAAGATGATAGTAAAGAGTTCTTAAGGAGTTACTGCAGGGAAAGCAAATTGTCACCTGTGTTTGCTGTCACTTTTACTTAAAGCTRGTAAATTGAATAGACCTATCATTAGCTTGGCTGTCCCATTAGGATTGGAAGTGGAAAATGAGTGCTCTGGGAAGGAAACAGAAGAGGGTGAGCTCTGGCTACTGGGAGGAGAAAAAGGGAAGAAGGAGCTGGGGGTTGATGGAGTCTAGCCAGGCAATGATGAGTTTGTGATTTTAGGTGGAAGAACAGCTGAAAGTGAGTAATTAAAAAAGCTACAGAAAATAGGTTGTTAAAAGTTTTTCAAGGCCAGCTTGGAAGAGTGGAGGCAAAACCTCTTGTTGCTGGGTTTCAGTTGGATCTGTCCATCAGTGCAAGAGAGAACCCAGAGGTCTGCAGCTGGAGATCCCGAGTGTGAAGGGGAGGCGATGTGTTGCCAGTTGACATATGGCTCCACCTGGGATTAGCTGAGATTATGCCAATGAAGATTAAATCCTGCAAGTTGATTCCCCTTGGTGTTATTTAACAAATGAAGTACCTTATCCAAACTCTGGTGGGAAATCTATAGGCTTGAAATGTGATTTATATTCCCCCGTGGCAGGGCAAGTTCAGCTTTTTGGTTCTGTTTTTGTGAATAGCATGAAGGCTGAGCTCCTCAATGGTCCATCATTCTGCAAAACAGACCAATGTGTCCAGTGACGATTGAACCTTTACTGTGGGGTTTTTTTGCTAAATTTGAAAAGGATTTTTGCTATTTTATTTACCTTCTTTATAAAAAAGCATTTTCATGAGTCTCTAATCAAAGCATGGCCCTGTTCTATTGTAACAAGCACCTGTTTTTTTCTTACCATTCATTGCAAAGGTACATTTCATCAGCTAAGAAAATGTGATTTAAGGAAGGTTATGACAAATGAATTGTATTTATATATTATAATTATATTATTTGAAAACAGTAGACAGGGCAAGAGGAAAGGGCCTCAAGTTGTGCCAGGGGAGGTTCAGGTTGGATTTTTAGGAAAAAGTTCTTCACTCAAAGAGTGGTCAGGCACTGGAACAGGCTGCCCAGGGCAGTGGTGGAATTATCATCCCTGGAAGTGTTAAAAAGGCCTGTGGATGTGACACTTGGGGTCGTGGTTTAGTGGTGAATGTGGCAATGCCGAGTTAATGGTTGGACTCGGTGGTCTTAGAAGTGTTTTCCAGCCTTAATGATTCTGTGACACAAAAGCTTGAGTGTTAAGAATTTTTTTTGTTAATGGATTTAGTTCTTGAAATGTGGAGTGGCGCGGATTTGGGACTTGGTTTCAAGCACTGAGGTGGTGTCTGATGCACAGGAGAAGGCTGTGCTGCTTTTCTGAGCACCGAGTTTTTCCATTCCTATCCTGAATACGATCAGGAACATTTATAGGTTTTTTAATTCATGTAGCAGTATTTTCTTGATATCAAGTAGTTCATATCATTTTCGGTCTCTTCTCTTGYATAGTTACTGGCAGTGATCATATATCCCACTTCAGCTGAGTAAGCCAGACTGTTTTAGTCATTGTAAAATAAGACTGTGGTACCCTGATCCCCCTCACAGCCAGTTCCTCAGCTGAAGCTCACATTCACCTTTCCTGGCCATGCACTGATGGGCCATGGGCTGGGAGCAGTGCTGTAACTCTCACACCATCCTTCTTTTCATTATAAAATCCTCCTGGGGATCTGCTCTCTTGCTGGTGCCTTTGAGTCTTTCGAGAAGAAAATTGCTTTCGGTAGCAATGAATTGCAAACCTCAAAAAAATCAGGACATACCTTTTTTAGACCTTATGCACAAGAAAAGGGCATTATTTCTGGCTGTACAGTCAGTGAACCCTGAATTTTAAAATAGCTGAGTGCTTTTCTTCCTTACCCAATGAAGAGAAGACTGAGAGACACAGAATAGCAGCCTTTTGCTTTTTTAACCGCACACGGTGTGTCCACTCAGTTACACGTTTGTGTTTGCACATGGACACCATTATTGTATTGAAATCCTCATTGCAGGACTCTGCTCAGACTTTTTCTTAATGCAGCTTGGGATGTAAGCTCCACAGACTTGAAAAATTCAGTATTGATGGTTGCAAAGACCTGCTCTTGCCTGGCTCAGTTCACCACTCGGGGTTTTCTGCTGCCCATGCTGCCTCCTCTTCACCCTTACACAGGATTTTGCCATGTTTTTCTTCCCAGCTTTGTCCACAGCCCGGCCTTCACCTCATGCTGAAGGAAACATTCTCACTTCCCACCTTAGTGCAAATACAGTATTTTGTCAGAAATGAAACAATTCCAACATGTGTAGCTGTAGGTGTTTGACTCATAAGTTGTTATGGACAGGACATTCTTGGGTGTGCTGGGAGGATGTTTGTTATAGGACTAATTTATTATTTTTGGCTTGTTTCTTTAAAACTAGCATTTTGTAAAAAAATCCCTTSTTCTTTCCATGGTAAACATTATTGAAAATTTCTTATATCTAACATTTCTATATATTTAGAACATTTTATGGGGTCGTTTCCAGCTAGGCTGAGCTGCTGTTCTAGGGCTGACCAGTAGCCACATCTGAATTTCCACGGGGGAGTGAGACCAAGTTCCACAGCAGAAAATTCTCCCTAGTTTTGGTTCTAGGATCAGTGTAGGGGTCAGTGCTTGCTCCCTAAATGTGTGCCTTAAGATGAAGAGTCAGAAGAGCCCGGGGGTCTGGTGTCAGGATCCATCCTCTGTGAGGGATACGGCTCCTGTTCCTGCAGTAATGGCTTCATTGGGTACTAAGCACTTGGACTGGGGAGGGTCTTCAGTGGGGTACAGTTACTGTGCTTTTGGTAATAGTTGTAGGATTTTGGAAGATGATGTGAGAAGATAAGGTGGGAAGCCTCAGGACCAGCAGCTGGAGCAGCRCATAAGTCTGGAAGCCTGTGTGTGTCCATGGTGCAGCAACTGGAGCAAGCACAGGAGTGTGAGTGGGTGTGTGACCCAGTGTGTGACTGCTGGTGAACATGGAGCTGGACAGGGGGGAAAGGGCCTGGAAGCTGGGGGTGTCCATGTGTGTGTCTGACTCCAGGAGGATCTGGCGACCAGATGGACATGGGRAGTCCCAGCCACTGCTGGAGAGATGGTTGAGGCGGGGGGTAACTGAGACCCTTGAGTGTGTGCACATGTGGGTGTGTCTGTTGGCTTGAGGCATCTGGGAATACTGGGATACAGGGTCAGCTCCTGAGTGCCTGAGTCCAGCTGCTGGAGGGATCCATACTGCATCTATGTACAYGTAGACATTTCCCACTAATTCAGCCTGTTCCCCTAAGTTGACGTAGCTGTGTCTCGTTCTCCTTGGGCAGATACTGTTGGTTACAGCTTGGAAGATTTGAGGATGAAAGAGAGAAGGGAAGCAGAATGCCCCAAAGCACCTTGCAGACATGGGAGGAATTAATTAATCAGCAAAGCTGTGCCAGGATGCTTCATTCCAATCACCTCTTCTGTGTTTCAGCCCTGGCCCAGTGTGTCCAACCTGGCCAAGGATTTCATCGATCGTCTGCTCACGGTGGACCCCAGCGACAGGATGACGGCGCTTCAGGCCCTGAAGCACCCGTGGGTGGTCAGCATGGCAGCCTCCTCCTCCATGAAGAACCTGCACCGTTCCATCTCGCAGAACCTTCTCAAGAGGGCGTCCTCCCGCTGCCAGAGCACCAAGTCTGCGCAGTCCACCCGCTCCAGCCGCTCCACCAAATCCAACAAGTCGCGGCGCGTGCGGGAGCGGGAGCTGCGGGAGCTCAACCTGCGCTACCAGCAGCAGTACACGGGCTGAGCCCCGCGCTGGCTCCCGCCCGGCGCCTTTCCAGAGGTCTCCTCTGTGGGGGAGGTGTGCACACGCTCCGTGAGGAACAGCCAGGTTCCTCCCTCSCTCCAGGCGCTCCCCCCATCCATGAGGAGGTGTCCCCACCCCGTGCAGAGGAAAGGGAACCTTGCGGTGGCCGTCCCACCCGGCGAGCTGTGCCGGGGGGTCTCGCGCCAGGAACGGGGGAATCCTGGTGGGCTCGGGGCACAGCTCAGAGCCTCGAGTAATGCACAAAATAAGGAGCCACGTGGGGAGAGGAGCTCCTTTTGTAGCCCAGGAGCTTGGTTGTTCATAGTTATTTATTAATTCCAGAGCGTTTAGTTTCTCTCACTTGCGTATGGAAGAAAGAAGAAATCACTTGGTGTGTCTGTGCGTGCACGTCCRTGTGTGCACATACACGTGTGGGTGTGTATATGTATTTAAAAATYATATATACACAGATTTTGAGCTGGGTTAGTCAGACTCAGTGGTGCCTTTGCAGCGAAGCTGGAATGAGTCATGTGCAGTTAGAAGTAGGATAGCTCTGACTCACCGCTGTGCTGCCCACCAGCTCCTCGCCAAAGAGATGCCAGACAGCAGTTTTCCGTGATGGCTGGGAAGCTGCGAGGTTTCCCCCAAGGGCTACCATCCACCTGATGACGTCAAGGGTTTACTTCCCTGATGATGTCAAGGGTTTACCCCTTGAATTGTCCTTTCCCTGTTTGCAGCAAGACCAGTGCCTGCCATGCAGGGTTTGTTGTTCTTGTGGCTCTGTTGTGTCTGTGACCTGTTACATGCCTTGCACCCCTCAAAAAAAGATTGAGAAGGTTGAGCTTTCTGTGCTAAGGGGAAAAAAAAGGGTGAAATTTTTAGGGATGTTCTTCCCCCACCCCAGAGGTGGGATGAGCTATAACCACTGTAAGCACACCATTACCAACCATGTCACTGCACCAGAACTTCAGTGGTTCCAGGCTGCTCCCTGTCTGCASATTTGACAGGGCTCCCCTGGTTTGTGTGCCTGTGCTGCCCTGGCACTGCCATCTCTGCTTTGGGACAGTGGTGGAAGCTGTTGGGATGGCCACAAATGGCTCCATAGCATCAGGGTAAGGGCTGGAGTAGTGAAAGGCCAGTCTGGGAGTGTCAGCAGTGACAATACCCTGGAAACATAGCAGAAACGCCTTAGAGCTCTGAGGSGTGACTTAAATTCAGCAGGAAAAAGCTGCCTTTCAGGTGTCCTTGTGCTGGGTGAGTGATAAGGAGGCCTCTTACAAAGGACTCAGACAAGGTGAGGGCTGCAGAGCTGAGCTTTTGTGCAAGACTGCTGAGATATCTTCCCAGGTAGGTAGAGCAGCAAAGCAGGGCTGGTGGCACAGGCTCAGGATGGATTTGGCTTCTCGTGGTAGCAGAGACAAGATCAGCAGTGAAGGAAAATTCTGGGTTTTGAAACTTTTCTCATGAAACCACATAATTTGCTTTGTGCTGTGCACTTGGGAGAAACTTTGTGCTGTGCACTTGGGCTTGCTTGGCTCTGGGCTGGAGGTGCAGGTTGTGCAAGTTCAAGGGGGTGGTGAGCTTGGCCTTTTCCCAGGATTATTGATGCCTGTGCCACTGTGTTTCAGTGTCAGCAGGGCTGAAGTGGTCAGTCACATCTCCAGGGAGCTCTCACTGTACTGGCCACAGTCCCTCCTGGTCAGCAAACAGCAAAGCAGCTTCAGTGGGAGATTGGAGTTTTCTGTGCTAAGTGGAAAAAAAAGGGGGATTTCTGGGGGGTGTGCTTCCCACCCCAAAGCTGGAATGCGGTGTAACCACAACGAGCTCAGCCTGGTGTGCTCAAGCACGTGGTGAGGAATATGGCAGAGGAAACCTGAGGGCAGCCACTGTGTGTAGCAGGGGTGAATTTGAAATTCTTTGCGTGGTTTTGCATGTTACTTTGAAAACTTTGCTTCCTTTGCAGGCTGTCCTTCCTCTGAGCAACCATCCCACCATGTCACACGCAGTCTTTCTTCCATCARCATTAACAGATACCACAGAATTCCCCAAAACTGATCTTTTTTTCAAATCTCGGGACTACAAACAAAAATGTCTTCACCATCTTTTACCTCCTCATGTGCTTTTCCCTGGTTTGTTACCATGAACTATAAACTGGATGAGATTTCTGACAAAGCAGGCAGCGTGCCACATTCTGCCTCGTAAACAGCTCAGTGTCCCTCATGTTACTGCAAACAGCTCTCCAAAAGCAGGAGCCCCTCTAAGACCAGCATCAACTGGACCGTGGGTGCCCTGCACATCAGGTGGTGGCAGGAGGCTCTCTCGGGGCRCTCCTGGTTCTGAGCCATTCCTCAAAGAATCTTCAGTGTGTTTGGAGCATCACTTCAGGCACTGCGATTGCTTTTACCTCCTGGCCCTCCCCAGATTATCCTGCATGTTTATCCGTAAAACAGGTATTTTGCCTATGTGAGGGGGTGAAACTGATGAACTGAGCCAAGACCTCTAGAACTGAGACCCTTCCCCTTAACCACTAGGCCATCAAAGTGCACAGGCATCATGCAGATGTCTGCCTATGCTGTTCCTTCRTCCTTCTCTTGTGGGATGAGGGATACATAAAACTCTAGGCTAACCAGGCTTGTTTTTCCACCTTCACAAAGCAGAACAGGGATCTTCTCATCTGTGACAATTTTTGCTTTGTTGCTCTTTTCCRCAACTGGATTTGCACCAGGAAAAGTGACTTTGGGCTGGAATATGTGTTGGGAAGCTGTGTAGGTTCCTGACAGCATCAGGTTTCAGTGGTGATGCTCTGAATTCTGGTGAATTGGCAGAAGGGAGGACCCATCACATACACGAGCAAGACTGGATAGCTGCAACCTGCCTCTCCATGGTATCAAGGTGTTTGTGGTCCTTGGGCATTCCACTGCTTGGGAATTGCAGGAAGAGGACCAAGGCCATCCCATAAGGAGATTTGGCTTTTCTAGGGAAAAGAACTCTAATTCTCTTCACAAATGCAACGTTTTGTTGTTTGCATGGAAGAATCACTGTAAACTTGGGAGAATCTTTACAGGCTTTCCTTCCATCATTCAGTTATAACAGTCTTAGCTCATTCCCTCTTGTTTTTCTAAATTCAGTATTTGTAGGAGCTTTGCAGCCAGACAATAACATGAGTGGGCAGAGGGGAGATGAGCAGAGCTCTCTCCAAGTGACCCTAGAGTCCTCAATAATCTTTCTTTCACTCCCTCTGGAAAACTGTGATGGTCCAAATGCTACTTGGGAAGGTCCAGCTTAAGAATAATTCTTCAGGTGCTTTTATCCTTGCAATTGGGGCACGTTTTCAGCTGGGTCTGGTGCAGAGGGGGACAGGCGAAGTTCTGTAATTCTGAGCCATAGTCCAGGTGCCTTCAATCTGTCTTCTAAGAAACTCTTCACTGTGAATTACCTTGGTCATCTGTCTTCATTCCACAGGAGCAGCTCAGTGCTCAGTTAGTCTTAAGTCTCAGGAGTTTACACTTTTCAGGAGTGCCTTGTTTGGGGATTTTAGAAACTAAAATCTCTCTGAAATGTTTTTTCCTGCTCTTTCATTTAATTTTTTTAATCTCCCTCTTTGGCTGTTAATGATGGTTCTTAATTTGGCTTGCAGGGAGTTTTTTTGGAAGCCTTTCTCTAGTCCTGAATGTGCCAGGAGAACACAGGTACAAACTGCCTGTTCCAGACCATCACCGAGTGCAGTGGTTGTCTTATCTGGGCTGCAAATCTCTGAGTACTTTGGTTTTGTCTGCCTTGGTTCATGCAGTGAAAGTGAAGTTGGAATGACACCTAGTGGCAAATTGTGGTGTGTCCTTGTCCAAGCACAGCCCTCTCCTTGCTGCATTCCCACTTTTCTGGGTGAGATGCTCTTTAAGGAGTAAAGGGAATTAGGGTTGTTTATCTTTTGGAATTTAGCAGTACTGTGTGAAACAATCCCATCCTTTTGTCCCGGGAGTTCAGCTGCTCTCCTGAGGGAGAGAATTACAGCTTCAAAGAATGTGGCCTGTTGATTCCTTGATTTTTATTATTTTTGTTGAGGGTTATTGGAAAAGAATGTGAAGTAGTCTTCCAGAAATCATGTTAGGGGTTCTACAGATTCACATCCAGATTTTTGAGTGCATAGTGTATTTTTCTATGCATTTTGCTAAAACAGCAGTTACTGGCCCATGTTTGATTTACTTTTCACGCTTCTCAGGCTTCTAAAAAACTTAACACGTCAACCCAGTGCGGGTAGAAACGCCCCTTCCTTCAATCCTGGAGAAGTCTGTGCTATTTAACATTGAGATTGTGATAGCATCCAGATGCTCCTGCCAGTTCCTGGCCTGTGTTGTTCTTGGAAGCACACAGCTGTACGTGAAGGAAAGCTTTAGAGCCTTGTGAGGAGCTTAAGCCCAGACAAGAGGGCTCAGACCTGCTGGCTTTGGTAGCTGCAGTGCAGGGCCTGCATTACGTGTTTGTTCTGGACCTGATAAACCCTCACACTCTTCTTTGGAATTGGGATACTTTCCTCTTTTAGGTGAGATATTTTCTGTTCTGGTAATTTACATTATTTCTTAGGCCCTCCTCCATTTCTCAGTCCTATTTTCTACCCGGGTGTTTGGCTGCAGTACTAAGAGGGTCAACTTTTACCTAATGCACAAACTGGAATAGGAATGATGGTTCACTTGGCTACTGAGCAGCAGCTCTGGGTTTGGCTCTGCAGGAGCTGTGGCGAGTCTCGAGGCAAGGGAATAGCATTGATATGGTGCCTTGCAGGTGAGAAAAGACTCCCTTTAAGGACCTGCAGTGCAGGCTCAGCTCAATCTTGTATCACACAGGGCAGCTTGTATGTGGGTGTTACAGGCTTCTGATTAGGCTGTGTGGGGCTATATTCTTGTTTTAAGTGATGACACTAAAGATTTGGAGGGTTTGAGGTGGGATAAATTAAAATCTCAATTTTTCGAGGTAGTTTTATAAATGGTGCAAAGCAACACAGAGATTGGCTTTTTTGGGGGGGAATCACACCCTCTGGAGGAGTTGCAAACTGTTCTTTGGCAGCAGTGTGAGCCCTAGAATTTGCAGGGAGGGTGGTTGTGTCCAGGCCTCTCACCCAGTCAGCTTCCTCCTGGAAAATACCACGAAGTGCCTCTACCACTCAGTGTGTGTACCCAGCCCCAAGTTGCCTTCACCACTCCCAGGAGGGTTTTGGTGCTTTTTTTGACCACTCAATCTCCTCTTTCACTCTGGATTAGGAATGCAGCTCTCGAGCTCTCTGAGGCAGGTGCCTGTGTGTCGGCTGTGCCTTACTGTGCAGGAAACTTCCCAAAGAAATAAATGTGAACACCAGGGATGCGTGGTGGCAGCGGCATCATGGAGCTCGGTGCCTTCTTCCCTCAGTGTCCCGAGGGCAGAGGGAGCTCTGCCTGGTGATAATGATCCCTTCTCCCGCTGTCCCCCCCTGCCTGGTGGTACTGTAGATCCCTCGTGTGTGATGGGAGAGCTCTGGCTGCTGTTGCAGAGATCGTTGCACTGTTTGTCTGCTGAATGTGGAATCAATCCACGGAGCAGATCCACGGCCCCAGCGAGGTGTGTTGCAAACCAGCAGCTCCTGCCTGGACGCCCAGATGCCTTGAGTTTTCCTGTTGCCTTTCACTATGGAAAGACACCTCCCGGGAAGCTCTTGTGATCAGAGACCTTCCGGCACTTGATGTTATTTTTGGTTGCCTGGTTTCCGCTGCTGGGTTGGGACAGTTTGGGAGTAACTCCGGTCACATCCAGTCGGTCTCCTCACGGGGCTGTCTTGAGAAGTGTCCCGTTCTGTGCCTTGCCTTTGGCGTCCTGGCTTTGCTCTAAGGACTGTCCTGTTGGATGAGGTCAGACCCATTGTAATTAGTCTGTAATGTTACAATTAGAGTGTACAGAATTATTTATTTGGTGTACTCAGTCTGCTAAAACATGTCCATGTATTCTGTGTACCCCATCGCTCTGCTGTCCTTACTTCTGCCTCAGTGATCACCCACGGGCTGACTGCTGGAAGGCATCGATTTCCAGGCTGGAAATGATGATCAATAAGTGCATGGAAAGCCAGGAGCTGCTCGCTCCTCTAATACGTTCTTGGATCACAGCGAGAAGTGCCAAGGTGCCCATAGAAGGGTTTGCTGGTTTCTCTAACGCAGCTGCCAGGCCAGGCGCTGCCCAAGGGAGATCTCCTGCGAGGCTGGGATGTCCATGGGATGCTCTGGATGAGGCAGGCACTCAACCTGTTGCTGGAGGGCAGGGCTGGGAGGCTGAACAGGCACTTTGGGATGTTGCGTTCATTTTTCTTTGGCCGCAAGGTGGTAAACTGGGCCAGAAAAATTCTCTGGTTTGCCCACAGCCACTCGTCACCTCTCCAGTTACACTGTGAGCAACTTTTATGGACCAATAGGAAAACCTATAATACCAAGTGAACAGTGCACACCCCTCTTGAGCCACCTCCTCCTGGAAAGGAGGTGATTTTCCAGGGGCAGGGGACCCTGTCCCAGTGGTGGCAGGGCTGACAGTGACCTCAGCACACAGAGAAGATGACCTCTGGTGCTGCAGTTGGCCATTCCTGTTTGAAGCTCCCTGTAGCCACCAGTTCTCTCTGCCTGCATGGCCCAGCCCCACATCTCTGACATTCACCTGCCTTTAAGGTCAGTTAGATGCTCCCTGCAGAGCAGACCACTAAATGAAGCTAAATTTTACCCAATCAAACTAAAATTTATCAACCCTGGGCTTGAGCAGATTTTTTCCTAAAACTCAATCATATGAGCCAGACTGTTTGTCTTTGCCCTCTGTTGATGTTCCGTACCCCTTCCCATCAATGTGTCCCTGTGTAGTGTCACACTCTGCAGCTGCTTAATAGAGTGATTACATTTTAGGGCTGTGATTCACACAGCAAAGGTTTTGTATCACATTCACATCACTGGTAAGGAAAAATAAACCCCACACCTCATGTTGGGACAGTCTGATCCTGCTCCTCTCTGCGGTGTCTCGTCACCAGTTCTATTTTGAGCTGCTGGGAATGGGGTTGTAATTCATTGAACATGTGTCTTGTTACTCCCAGGTCACACAAGACTTAATCTTTTTTTTTTCACCAGCCATTGTCTCAAGAACCCATTTGAGTGAAAGCCTGTCACCTGGCCTTGAAATTTGTTTTCAGCTTCAAATTTTCTTTTGGGGTGGCCTTCAGTTTCCTGCTGTTACCTGGCGGATCTGCAGATGTGAAGCAATGTGCTGTTCTCAAGCCATCCCCTTCCACCTTTCTCAAGAGCTGGAGCTGCCCTTGGCACTTCTGCCTTTCAGCTGTGTTCCCAGCTGCTACACAAGTCATGGCTTTAAGCTGCAGGCAGGGATCCTTTAGGATCCTGTGCACCCACCAGCACCCACTCTCCATTGCAGGCTGAGCACTGATTTCTGATGCTGAGCTGCAGCTCCACAGCCCCTTCCCTGGTGGCACCTTGCACCTGGGTCAGTGGAAGGACCATTCTCCCACSTTCAGTGCTGCTGTGGTCTCTGGGCTGGTGCCAGAGTGTAGAAACCTGTGCTTGAAAACCCCCTTGAGCCACAGCCAGCCCTGCTCCCCCTCTGCCTGAGCGTCTTGTCCTGGTTTCACACCTCCCCCTGGGTCCCAGCTGGGCACGGAGCTCCAGCTCTGGGAAGTGCTGGGGTTCAGGAGAGAAGCACGGGGTGTCCCAGGCTCCTCCATGTGCCTTCCACCCTGCTCTGCATCATGAGAAGAAAGGAGCCAGAGGCAGTGCTTGGCACAAGCAAATGCTAATACTTTATTAATCCCAAAGAAGAGATCCCACTGGCAGCAGCTTTACCCCTGAGCGACGATGGTGTCGATCCAGTCACGGAACTGGCTGACACGAGTGTACATGGCCGGCGTGTTGGTGTTGCAGTTGGAGGTTCCCCAGGAGACAATGCCAATCAAGATCCAGCCATTCCCAGTCTGGTATACCAGAGGTCCACCGGAGTCACCCTGCAGAGAAGAATCCTGCTTAGTGCTCCTGGCACATTCCCAAACTGGTCCCTGCCACCCCAGCCATCTGGTCCCCTGTACACAGCCAGGTGCTGTAGCTTAAATCTTTGGCTCCACAGGTGCAAGACCCTACATATCCCCCTCCTCCTCCACCCTCCCTGTGAGGCAGTGGGAGCTTGGGAAGACCCRCATACCCTCCTCCTCCACCCACCCTGTGCAGCAGGAGCTCAGCTCCTTACCTGGCAGGAGGTGGCACCAGCCCCACCAGCACAGATCATGGAGCTGGTGATGCGGCTGCCCCAGTACTGCATGCACTGGGCCTGGGAGATCAGGGGCACAACGACCTGCTGCAGGGCTGTTGCCAAGGCTTGGGCTAGAGGAAAGAAGCACCATTAGATCACCTCGGTGCTGTTGGGTCTCCTGGAGAGTGCACAGGTGCCCTGGGCAAGCTCCCGCTGGTGCTCCCAAGCACGTGGGTGCTGCCATGCAAAGTGCCTTCCCCCTCCGTGCCAACAAACCCCTTCTTCCCGAGGCAGGATCACCTCATGCATGGAGCCCTGAGAAGGGGCAGGCTTGTGCCTGTGCACAGTCATCCCTGGGGTGCACCCACCCCCACTCCCTGAGCATGCACTTACACCTGTGCATGCACCAACACACGTGTGCACATTTGTACACACTCCGACAGGGTTGCTCCACTGCCCGGCTCCCCCCTCCCCACACATACTGGAAGTGTCACCCCCCAGGCACCCGTGGATTCTTAGAGCTCCCAGGAAGAACAGCAGCCACACACAGCCCTCCCTGAAGCCACAGCCAACATACAGTTGGGGTTGATGCGTCCCCAGCCGGTGGTGACAGCCTGGGCGTTGCTGGGCAGAACCAGGTTGGCAGGGGCCAGGCAGATGGGGGACACGGTGGATCCCAGCTGGGCGGGCGTGGAGAGCCTCAGCAGGGTGATGTCGTTGTTCATGGTGTTGGAGTTCCAGCCGGGGTTAGTGATGGCCTGCAGAGAGAGAAACACCTCAGCACTTCATCCCTGCCCTGCGGGAGCAGCCACAGCACGGAGCTGCAGCCCCATCCCAGGGCCACGTCAGCCTGGCTCACCGTGGACACGGTTTTCACTTGAATGGCCTCGCCACTGTATGCGAGGTTATACTCCCCAAGGACGACAACGTGGGCGCTCGGGCTGCAAGAGGTAAGAGAGTCAGGGGCATGTGTCCAGCCAGCACCCCGGGTGGGAGCAACACCGAGGGCAACCACAGGCATGAGGAACCCAAGGGGACAACTGGGGAGGAAACCCTGGGCTGCTCAGGCCATTGGGGCTGACCCGAGTGCCGCTCAGTGATGCCCAGCACGCTCCAAGCCCCTGCCCCTGCTGGTGGCACTGGTGTGGGCTGGCCGGGCATGGCTTCTTACTTGAAGTTGCAGTGGGCAGCTGTGACGACCCAGTACTGGTTGATCAAGGAACCGCCGCAGAAGTGGGATCCTGTGCGGGTCTGGGGAGGGAGGAGGGAAGAGGAGCTGGGGCTGGACAGGCTGCGCAGCCCCAAGCTGGGGACAGGCAGAGGTCCCCTTGGTGCGCAACCAGAGCACCCAGCTGGCTGTGCCGTGCCAGCACGGTGCTTAGAGCAGTGCCCGGGGAGCGGGACGGTGCTGTACCTGCAGGGACACCTGCCAGGGCCATGMGCCGGGCACGGCGTTCTGCCCGTTGATGATCCTCTCGCTGTAGACCACTGCGGGATTGACGGCGGGCACCCCGCAGCCTGCGGGAGAGGCAGAGGGGCACAAGGGTCACCCAAAAGCTCAGGGCTGGTATCTGGGGGCTGCCTGCTCTGTGTCACCCTCCCTGGTGTCCTGCTGCACTCCGAGGACCTTCCCACACCCATGGGCAGCACTTACCCGAGACAGCGCTGGCAAGGGCCAGGCAGGCAACTACCCACAGGAACGCCATCCTGGAAGGAGACAGGCTGAGCCCCTGGGGACCACGAGCTTTATAGCAGCCAGGGAGCCACGTGGCTTGTAGCTGGCCAGGTCAAGGTCCCCCTGTGGCCTTGTGTCAGCTGTGGGCAGCAGTGACGGGCCAAGCCTGGCACATACTGTGCCCCACACAAACAGGGACGTGGGAAGGTACTGTCAAAAGACACCTGGGAGGCTCGAGACATCACTGTCGTGAGCTGTGTCAGTTCTGACTGCAGCCTGTGGAACTGGAGAGGGGAAGGCACCACAGGGCTGTGATGGAGGCCACAGAGGGCTGCTTGTGGGCACACAGCTGGGGTAGCAGTGGGGCTGGATGTGCTGGGATGGGCTCCAGTGCCTGGGGTGTGAGAGGTCATCCCGTGCTCAGACCTGTTTCAGATCTGTTGGCACCAGAGCCGTTTTTCCACATGGCCATAAATCCTGGCTTGGGCCAGCGCTGATCCCAGCTGAACGTTCCCAGGGCTCAGGGCCACTCTTTGAACCATGTMCCTGGTGCAGGTGAGCAAGTCCCAGAGCCAGTGGGGGCAGGTGGAGAGGGCAGACACCTTCCCAGGCAGGTGAGAACTGTGGCCAGCTGGGCAAGCACACCATGACCTCAGGGAGGACAGTGGGCACCTCCCCAAGCTGAAGTTGAGCCCTCCACTGAGAATCCCCCCAGCACTGCAGCCACCTGACCCTCACCCCAGGGCTGGTGAGCATTCAGCCCCCTCCATCCTGTACATGAGGTATGTGGTGTCTCCATCCCCTGTGTCCCTGGGTGATCTCTTGGGGTGGCACTGGGTTCAGGGAGCCAGCCCTTGGGTGATGCTGAACACGGGGATGGATCCCTCCCTCTCTGTGCCACCCACATGCCCTGATCCCTGTCCTGACCCTCCAGGGAGCAGAGCCTGGACACCAGGGAGCGAGTGCAGAGCTCAGGCCTTTATTTCCAGCAGTGGTGCCACGCAAGGACAGAGGGATGCAGCCCACCTCAGGGCGAGAAGCATGGCAGAGTGTGGAGGTCTCCCCRGGAGCTGCAGGGGCTGGGCACAAGGGTGTAAGCAGAGACACAGGCTGCTCCTGATCTTCACATGGCACCTGGGAGGAGGTGGCCAAGGGCTGGGCAGCAGCAGAGGATGGAGGGAGAGCCAGAGCGCAGGGCAGGGCTGCCCATCATGGAGGAACCTTGGAGCAGGATGACACACCAGGCACAACCATGCTCTCCATGCAGCTGGAGAGCTTCGGACTCCAGTCCTGTCTTGGATGCTGGCAAATGAGCCAGAGCCAGGAGTCTGGCAGATCAGCAGGAACTCAGAGCTGTCCGCTTGTGCCAGCAGGGATAGGGCTGATGGCACTGCCCAGGGTGGGGAGATCACCTTGTGCCGTGAGCCACGAGCTGGCTGAGCTGCTCTCCACCAGCCACGCAGGGCCCAGGCTTGTGGAGTAGCAACACCTGAYCTTSGGGCTGAGCCCAGAGGACCTCCCATGGCTGAAACCCTCCTGCCAGTCTGGTCCCAGCAAGGCTCATCTGCCTCAGAGCTGGGATGGTAGCAGCCCCCATGGCTGGGACACACTGGCTCAGGGGGCTGTTTGGAGACTTGGGCAAACCCAAATACTCCTGCAGCTCTGTGGAGACATGGATTCGCTCCAGCTGCAGATGCCTGTCTGCTCTGCAACTCCTCTTTCTCCTGCAGGCAATGGGCCAGGCCTGAGCAGCCTTCAGTCACTGTCCCTGCAGGCCAGCAAAATGGCTACGAGTTGGATTTCCCCTGATCCAGGTATCCCGGGACTAGTGCTTGCAAGGGACAGTCTTCCCAGAGGAAGACCAGAGGAGGATGGCCCATATCCAGACTGTCCCCAACCCAGGGCAAGGTGCTGCATGTAGCAGCCACGTGTCACCTCCATTCTCGCCACACGCAGCCACAGAGCTGCCCCGCGCGGGCCTAGGTGGGACCAGCCGGGCACCAGTGCCAGGCACAGGGTCAGGCACACTTGCCCTTGCGAAGGCAGAAGGGCAGCTCCGGCACAGGGACCAGGATGGTGCTGAAGATGGGCCGGTAGCCCTCAGGCAGGACCTGGGGGTGCTGAGCCATCATTTCCAGCACCACGTGCCGCACTTCCTTGGAGACGTCGCCGCGGATATCCAGCAAGGTGGAGACGTGCTCATCACTGGGCAGAGAGCAAGGGGTGAGCCTGGGCACTGCTYGTGTCCCACAAACCTCCCACGATCCAGAGAAGCCAAGCCAAGGCCAGCAAAAACTGGTACTTTGCACCAGGAAAAGCAGCATTTTCTTGAAAATAATCCCCCCAAACCTTGAGAATTTGCTTTTGGCATTTCCAATTTCGTGTTTTGTTATTTCTCACATTCCGTTTGGCCGCCAAATACAGGCATGTGAATGCCACAGCAGAACTGCTGTTTTCTTTACATCTTTGCCCTTGGGACTTTTCAAGAACCCCTAAAATCTGGAGCAAGGAAAAAGGAAACCTCAGGGAGAAGGGGGTAAAGGCTTAGGTTTCTGCCTGGTCTGCTGTGTCACCTCACAGGGTGCAGCCCAAGACTGGCTCTCCTGGGCAGACTCACACCTTACCCCTCCTGCAGAAAGTACTTTACCTGACATCGGGGTACTTGGTGATGAAGCCCAGCACCTCCAGGCTGAGTAGTGCTGGGTCTCTGAGGCAGATCAGCTCTCGCAGAGCAAAGATGGCCTCCAGGCTCTGCTGRCTCCTGTCTAGGCCCTGGGAGGGAAAGTGGCCAGGTGTGAGACCCGCAGGAAGTCACTACAGTGGCTGGTGAGACACAGCTGGGTCCTCAGTGCCCACGTGGGGACCTGATCCCCTGCAGCTGGTGTCCTCCCACTCAGCATGTCACACCCATCAGGGGCTGCTGGGCAGGGTGATGGTCCCCAGAGTCCCTAATCCAGCCAGTTCCTCCCATCTTGGCCTGACAACCACCCAAGTGTAACAGCCACATCTTGCTCATGGGCTGTGGGCTGGAGGGGAGCAGGAGGGTGAGGTGATGCTGCCCTCCCATGGCACGGCCCCGGCTCCCACCGCACCCGGGCCCTTCTCACCAGGCCACAGAACAGCTCCCGGAGCTGCGTGGCGTCCTGCAGCAGGCGGTGGCCGAGCTGGCCCCGCTCCTCCCGGCTCTTGCACACCATCTTCCTCTGCAGGAGTGCCCGCAGGTACTGGCTCGCCACCAGGAGCTCGCTCTCCGCCAGCAGGAGCTGCGCATGGGACAGTCGTCAGCGCTGGCATCGCCTGGGTGTCAGACCCCAGCTCCCCAGGGAAAGGCAGAGGGGAACGGGGCTGGATACAACACCAAGCCATGGGAACAACCTGCTGGGAAGCGCCCTGGCCAAAGGGACAGAGAAAACAGCTGGATTTGGGGAAACTCTGAACATCTCTGTGTGGCAGTGCTCTCTGGACTGCTCCAAAGGACATGGGCCCGGCATTCCTGGCATCCTGCACCCCAGCACGGCCCCCGGCTGCCCAGCTTCCCAGCCCCACAGACAAGCAGCCGTTGGAAGGACATGTCAGTACCGTGAACACGGGTTTCCTGACGCGGGAGAAGTCCTTTGCATACTTGTCAATCACTTCACACATGCTGCCGACGAGCTGGGACCCGGAGAGCCACTTGCGGGAAGGCAGCTGCAGGCAGAGGGGCTGAAGGGAGCAGAGGAGCAGTGTCTGTGCCCTGCATCACCACACGTGTCTCGCAGCAGCTGCCAGCTCAGGGCAGCACAACACCCGCAGCTGCTGCCTGGCAGCATGGCCGCTTTGCCTTGCAAAACCCCCAAGCCCCTCCTGCCAGCCAAAACTTAATGTGAAAACAGAAGAACGGTCTAGGTTAGGAAATTATGGAAACACTAAGGCTGTCCCTCCCTGACACCCTGAGAGCCTCATTTTAGGGTTTTATCGGAGTCACAGTGCAGCACCTGAGGTGGGGGCAGCAAACTGCCCCTCACATACTTGCTTTTGGCCTGTCCTGCTGTGATTTTATTTTTAATTTCCACTCCTCCCCACTTCCCCTGTGCAGACATAACATGTTCTTTGATTTCCTACTCCTGCCCTGCTGTCCTTGACTGTCTTCCTGCTTGCAGGCACACATTCCCTCTGTCTGCTGGGGCCATTGCTGCCTGCAAGCACTTCACCCTTTGGCTCTTCCTTTGTTTTCACAGCATTCAAGCCCTAAATAGCAATGTCGTTAATTATTCCAGATTTTTGGTGCAGACTCCAGGAAAGCTAAATTTGACTACACAGGCAGGAAACTACTCGGGCAGTAGTACATGGATTCGTATCCTCCACACAGACTTTGCTGCTTTCCAGCTGGTTTTCTGCCTTGGAACAGCCAGAAGAAGGAGCACRGGCCCGGGGGGGCTGTGGCTCCTGGTCTCTGTCCGTTAGTGATTTGGGGGCCACGAGCCGTCTGCCCCAGCGATATGGGGCRGTGCTGGCTGGCGACAGACATCGGGTGGTTTATCAAGGTCTGGGGGACAGGCTGGCAGAGATGTCTGCAGGGTGATAGCAGGGTACAGAGTACATGGCAGGGACCCCAGGCAGGACGAAACTCGAGCATGGGGTGTTGCAGTAGGGCTGTTCTTGCTGGGTTCAYGTTTGTCGCACCCTGTCAGCCTCAGGTGCTATGGACAAATGTACCTGCAGGTCCAGGAGCAGTTCCTCCAGCAGCAGCTGGGTGGCTTTCTTCTGCATCCTGTCTAGAGCAGCCTGGAGGGATGCRGGGACTTCTCTGCAGGCAGTGTCGGGGTGCAGGGAGGAGACAGAGTTGCTAGGAGGGAGAAGAGAGGGTACAGGTAGGCTGTGAAGCATAGTGGGATCACTGGTCCCACAGGAGGATGGGGAGGATGTGGCTTCCCTGTGGGTGGTGTGATGCTAYGAGAGGCACAAGCTGCTGGTGCAGGTTACCTGAGAGCCAGGTTGTTGTTGAGCACAGCCAGTAGGTAGGAGACGTAGTACTTGGGAACGGCCCGGTCCTGCTGGTGCTCCTTCCCGCACTGCACCAGGGCTTCCCGCAGACTGCAACACAGCCAGGCAGCCGTGACGGGCGGGCAGAGCCCCGGACCTCCCACCACAAGGACCTGGCCCTGGGATGCTCTTGGGGGCACGTGGACCTCCCACAACCCTCCCAGCTCACTTGACTTTTTCCAGTTCCTGCCATCAGGTCGGAGAGTGACAAGTTGTTGGGTAGGGTGGGACAGTGGGACCCATTCTGGATCCCCTTGGGAGAGCAGGCCTCAGCAGACAAGCATTTGGGGCAGCAGRCCCTGAGAGCTGATGCCCCCCAAGGGCTGAGACAGGAGCCCCATGGGTAAAGAGCCTTCTGTGACCTGGATGAGCATWGGGTKCCCCACGGCAGATCTCCACCACCARCCCATGATGCTTGGCCATGAGCCCAGGGGCTGTGAGGATGGCAGGGGTGTGAGAGGCTCCACTGACCGGCCCAGGAATGCCTCAAGCTCCTCCAAGGCCATGTTGTAGATCTTCTGCTGCAGAGAGTCGGTGATCAAGGAAGCCACCTGGATGTTCTCATTCAGCATCTGCAGCGGGAGAGGAGAGTGGYGAGTCAGAGAGACCCTGCAGGCCACGGACCCCTTTTTGGGAGTTCTCAGCATGGCCATGCAGCAGTTCTCAGCTGCACCCATGTTCCTGGGAACCCACCTGCATGACAATGGCAGGCAAGGCTGACTGAAAGAAGCCCTGATGGTCTGTCTCAGGTTCCTCTTCCCTGAACCATTCCTTGAACTCCACCTCCAGGGTCCTCTGCATCCACTCGAACACACTAGCCTGCAGGATGGACACCCACCACAGGCAGCCCAAGAAGTCAAGTACAGACTACCTTGAGATCCAACACAGCACAGCAGCAAGTCCTGGGCCTCCTCCCACAGGCTCATGGTCTGGGGCTGTGTCAGAGCTGATGCTTGGCTCAGTGGGGGTCACTGGGTCCCCATCCCGCTCACTCACCTTGACTTTCACCACGTATCTCCTCTCTGTCTGATCCACAAGCTCAGGGGACATCAAGGGACCCAGAGCAGAAACATCCACTTCTGGGAGGAGGTCAGGGTGACCCATCATCTCTGGGCTGGAGGGCAGAGGTGGGGCAGGGCTGGGAAGGCCTGTGTTTTCCGGGATTTCCTACCTCTCCCTCTGCCCTCCTGATGGTGATCCCCCAACAGCCACAGACACTCTCCCAACCCAGCCATGTGCTGGTGAACAACCCAGCTCTCCATAACATCCCCTGCTCGGTTGGTGCCAGGGTCGGTGCTAACCTGGGGTACACACGGAGCGCCCACTCCAGGAGGAGGAAGAGCCCCTGTTTGTCCAGGTCCTCCCGGAGCATCTCCTGGAGGTGGCTGGTGAGAGCCTGGTGGTAGGTGGCAGTGCAGACGCTGAGGATGTTGTAGTGAGCTGGGACACACTGGACCATGAGGTCCTTCACCACACACAGCTCAGACACGATGTCCTTCTGCAGTGCTGCCAGGTGCCTGGCCAGCCCCGGCCCCTCAGCATCCATGCGGGGAGCACGGAAACGGGCTCCTGTGATGGTGTCCTGGAGAACCTGATAGAACTTCTGCCTCCAGCCCTTTGGGCGGCCAGGGGGCAGGAAGGTGGCCTCCAGGAGCAGAGTGTCATCTATTTTCTCCTCCCGCTCGATGATCCTCACAGCGGTGACAAAGAGGACGGGGTCCTCRCGCACCAGCCGCAGGCTGCTGCCCACGATGTCCCACAGCTGCTTGGCCAGGCTCTCGTTGAGCTCTTGCAGGCCACTGAAGTAGGACAGCACAGTTGCCTGGGCACTGGAGAGCCCACGGAGGTGCAGCTGGGAGAGGATGTCATCCCGAAGTTGCTCCACCATCATGAGCTCCGCGTGGGCYTCCAAGAGGTGCTGCCCATGGAGCAGCTGCAGGGTATGGGAAAAAACCTCGTGGACTGTGGGAGAGGGAGGAGACATGTCACCACCGAGTGCAAGGGAGAAGGGGTTTTGCACCAGGGATGTGGGTGCAGGTTATCAAGGAGATGGTGAAGGGAAAGGTCTGGGGCTCTGGGAACACCATGTTGAATCAGGCCTTGGGGAAGCAGGGATATCTCCATCCACCCAACYGGCAAAGCTGGAGTGACCTGCTCAAGCTTTGCCACCAGCCCTGCACAGAGCTCGGRGTTGGACTGAAGTTCTCCCTGCTGCCTTCCAGCCCAAATGCACCGGGACCGGGCCAGTGCCTTACCCGAGAAGATCTGGGGCAGCACCTGGACCACCGAGGCCAGCTGCACGTGCTCCTCCATCAGCTCCCTCATCTGCTGGAGGCCCTGGAAGTGGTCTGCACTGTCGAGCAGGGCCCACCGCGCAGCCCCCAGGTCCTGGCACACGCTCTGCACCTCCTGGGCCGCCGATCGCAGCTGCTCCAGCCCCGCACTTACCCCCTCCAGGTAGGACTGGACGGTTGACTGGGGAGCAGAAAAGGATGGAGGGGCAGTGGAGCAGCTCCGGAAGGCAGGAGGACTCCCACACCGTTTGCCCCAGCCCTGCACGATCTGTGTTGCAGGCRTTCTCCCAGCCCCACAAGGCCCAGAGGGAGCAGTAACCAGATGTCTCTATTCAGTTTTAAAAGATTACTTTGTTTCTGCAMACCAGCAGCAGATCCCAGGGCTTTCGTGTGCCCCCCAAAGGCATACSGATGGCATGAACGATCTCAGTGGCCAGATAATCCCTCCTCCCACATGGAGTTCCATCGTTTCCTTTAGTGGCTCTAGCACATCTCCATGCCCTATCCGCCCATTTAATTCTCAGCTCCTGGTGCCAAGAATTGCCAGAAGGAAATTGCTTTCACTGAGGCCTCCTGGACAATTCACCCATAGTCAGGGTAGGAGAAATCATCTCCAAAATAGTGAGGAGAAAGTTGTGGTGCTCAGACTGATTGGGTCCCGAGGTTAATCACTCCTTAGGTCAGCAAAAGGGGAGGTGGGTGTGGAGGGAAATATGCAGGGGGACTGGGACATCCCTTACAKATGTGTAGAGATGGAATTCCCCTTTGGGGACACAAAGGCAGGGGCAGTTTGGAGCTCTGTGCCTCCTCCCAGCCATGAGGAAGGGCAGCCTTTGGTGCTGGGACAGGGCAGTAATGGGGTGTGCTGACTCCCACTGAACCCTCTTGGTGTTTTATTTTGAAAGATGGTGAGAGACACAGAAGACTCGTTTTAACACTTCAGACACTGTCTGGGGGTAAGGCAGCAGGTGAAGGGGCARTTACCAGATCTTTTCCCACAACTTCACCCACCAAGTGCCAGCCAAAGGAAAAGATTTTGCCAAAAGTGGGCACCAAGTTGATTCCTCACAAAAAGGGAACCGTGGCTGAGGAAGGGGTGAGGCTGTGAGTGTCCATGGGGCAGGCTGTGGCAAACACCCACCTTCAGCCGGGACTGGATGGAGCTGTTCCTCTGCGTCTCTCGTCTCCGGTAATGCCCAAGCCCCTCCAGTTTCTCAGGGCGGTAAAACACCCCTGAAGCCCATTTCAGAGCGGCTCCTCTCGCCAGCTTCTCAGCCTTCTCTGCTTCCGGCCACTCCTCGTCTGGGGATAAAGCCAGGGGTCAATGAGCACAGCGAATTGGGGCAGGAAGGGCCCCTGAGGCCAGAGGCAGGAAGCYGGCCGCCAGCAGACTTCCAAGCACACACAGATGTGGGAAGCTGGGCAGCACGGCACCGAGCGGGTCTTTCCACAAGGGCCCCCCAAGCTGCCACCACCACGGCCTGGGGTTGTCACAGTGGTTGTGGCAGCGAGAAGGCTGCCCTGGGGAGCTGTGGCTCAGCCTGGCAGCTCAGACTGTCCCCAGCCAAGTGCACATCCCCACTGCTCCCCCAAACACTGTGCTGGGTTGTCTGAGGGGGTCTGATGCCACCTGGGAAGCTGTCAGCAGGGTTGAGACTCCAGCAGTGAGTCAGCAGGAGGGACAGAGAGAAGGCAACTCTCACATACAGGAGACACAGGCTAAGGTGGRGATGGGAGGCTCCTGGTCTCCCCAGAGCACTCACGCAGCTGTGTCCCCCTTGGCACAGGGTCCAAAGCCATGTCAAAGGCCTCCCGGCCTCCTGGAGGGCTGAGAACCAGCGCAGTTACCACACACCAGTCCCGGACCCCAGTGCCTTGTTTCATCGTTCCYCTGCCCCAACCCCAGCCACTCCCTACAGTCCCGCGGGGATGTCACCCAGTGCCAAGCCAGACTCCTGCTCTTCTGGGRAGCCACTGGCAGCCTTGTGGACCGGGGGGCTTCGGAGGACAGCAGCTTTGAGGACAAGATGTGCAGCGAGCAGCGCTGCCCCCGGTGCAGATCTCACCATCAGGAAGCATAGCCAGTCTTCCACCCCCGCAAGGACACAAGGCAGCAGCCCCGGCACAGGGAAAGGGCCCAGGGAGGGGTGAGGCAAAGGGCAGGGGAATCCCCAAAACGTGCTGCAAGCAGTAGCATCCCTTCCCTGCCCAGCTCGCCGGCTCCCCGGCGTGCATCATCCCCGTTACCTCTGGGGCTGGCGGCGCGCTCGTCCTCCGCAGACATGCCCATGGTGTCCAGGCTGTGCGGAGCTGCGGGGCCAGGGCAGGGCTGCGGAGGAAGCCGGCTGCCGTTTCCTCAGCCGGAGCAGCCGCGCTCCTCAGGGCCTCATTGTGTTCCCGCAGCCGCACTCAGGACGTCAGGAACGGGGGGCGGAGGGGAGGGGGGACACGGGAAGGCACCGCGACAGCCGCAGGTCTTGGGAGTAGAAATCGTAGAATCATAGGATCGTTCGGAAAAGCCCTCSAAAATCATCGAGTAACAACCGCTAACCCAAGCCCACTAAACCATGCTCCCAAGTGATACATCCACACGCCTTTTGAACACTTCCAGGGATGGTGACTTCACCGCTGCCCTGAGCAACCTGTTTCAGTGCCTGACCACCCTTTTAATGAMGGAATTTTCCCCAGTATCCAATCTAACCCTTCCCTGACACAACTTGAGGCCGTTTCCTCTCGTCCTGGAGATCACACCCTCCGTGCCCTCACCGGCACCTCCCGTTGCCCCGGACACTCAGCCCCCTGTCCGTGCCCGCAGCGCTGCCCCCTCGCACCCGGCCTGGCTCGGAAGGGAAAGCGGGGCGCCCGGGTGCCCCTGTCAGACCTCAGCCCATCCACGCTGGGAGCCCAGCCGAGGCTGGATCAGCCCGGGAAGGGGTGCGCTGTGCCAGCCTGACCCGAAGGCGAGAGCGCGGGGAAGCGAGAATGGACCCTCCACGGTTGCGGATGGACCTGGAAGATGTCCCCCTGCCACAAACTGCCTTCCCCGGGCACAGGCTGGAGGATGTCCCCCGCACTGGATGTGCTGGAGCAGCAAACCGCCCCTGTCACCCGGGCKGTGCGAGCTGGGTACAGGGCTGAGGTTTGGCTTTGGTACCACAGGGCGGGGGTTTGACTTTGGCACCGCAGGACAGCGAGYGGATGGAGGCACCCCCGGCGTTGCCCTGGGGACCTCCGGACCGACGGGGCTGAGCGGATGCCCCGAGTAGGCGCGACCAACTCCCTATCCCGGGGAGGCGGCGGGGGGAGTCCCCCGTCCCCGCCCCGCCGCCGTCCCCGCCCCGGAGGTTCCCGGGGAGCCCCGCGGCCCGGAAGCGGATGCGCGGCCCCGGAGCCGGCGGCGGCGGCGGGCAGATGGCGGAGTGCGGGGCGCAGCCCCCCGGGGGTGGCAGCGGGGCTGCGGGCGCGCCCAGCCGGCACGAGAAGAGCCTGGGGCTGCTGACCACCAAGTTCGTGTCGCTGCTGCAGGAGGCCAAGGACGGCGTGCTCGACCTCAAGCTGGTGCGGGGGCAGCCGGCGGGGGGCGAGGGCTCCGCCGCCCCGGGGGTGGGCTCGCAGGGAGCGGCTGCCGGGGGAGCGCGGCTCCGGCGGGGCCGACCCTCCGGCGGCTGGAGCAGGTTTGGAAGGGGGAGACCTGGGACACGGCAGCGCCCGGTGCAGCAGGTGGTTTAGATTGSATACTRGGAAAAATTTGTTCACAGAARGAGTGGTCAGGCACTGGTGGAACGGGCTGCCCGGGGCAGCGGTGAAGTCGCCGTCCCTGGAAGTGTTCAAAAGGCRTGTGGATGTGGTGCTTAGGGACATGGTTTAGTGGTGGGGTTTAATGGTTGAGCTCGATGATCTTGGAGGGCTTTTCCAGCCGTGCTGATCCTGTGGTTGTGGGTGCAGGGAAAGCGGGGTCCCCGGGGATGCAGAGCTGCCGGCTGTGCTCAGGGGGCTCAGCACCTGCCACCCTCACCCCCCTCCTGCTCTTCCTTCCCGGCGCTTCTCCCCACCCCATCGGGCTGTCCCAGCCACTCTTCTTTCCCCAGGACCCTGCCAGACATTGCAGGTGTTCATGTGCTTCAGTCTCAAACCCGTTTGACCACTGTGTACTCTTCTGTGTTCTTGCCCTGCACTTGGTCACTGGCACCGTAATGACCCAGCCGTGTAAAGCCTCAGACACTTGTAGAAACAGACATATAGAAACTGTTCCTACAGCACTTAACCCTCCCGGCACACACCAGGAGGGGGAGTGTGGACTGAGTCACCCGCCAGAGGTTGTCCTCGATGCCTTTAGGCAGCCGAGAAGTGCTCTGTGAATGCATCTTGCTTCTGCATTTTCAAAATCTTCACCTAGAGGAAGTAACTCTGTGTTTGTGCCATGCACAGTACTTAATCCTAGGCCTTTCCTATCGCTGAAGTTCCTTTGCTGTGGTGTATACAAGCACCTCTTATGTGGGCATGTGTGACCCTTCACAGGCAGCAGACAAGTGCCAGAAAGCCCCGGCAGTCCAGGGCCGGAGGAGTTTCCTGGCTCTATGCCTGTTCCAAATTGTTGTCTCTTTGGATTTGGCAATATCTTCCTGCTTCAAATGTCCATTAAGTGGATTTCTGTTGGTTGGTGTGATTTGCATTGCAAGGTCTCCATAGTCCCAGCCTGTCACTGGTGGGTGACAGGGACGTGGTTCCTGTGCAGACGCACTCTGTCTGCACTGCTGCTGACATTGTTGGTCCTGACTATGCACACGTTAACTCTTGCTGGTGCCAGGTTGCCTTGTGATAGTGGAAATGATGCCATTCCTTGTGTCCCAAATCCTGAGGGRAGGAGGATAGTCGTGTGAGCAAGGCAGGGAACACCCAGGGTTGCTCATGTTTACTCTCTGCCTGGYATTGTGTCTTTCAAACAGAGGAATCTCTTGAAAAGATGTTGATTCTTTGTCAAGCAGCATCAGATCAGCTTTAGAAAAGACTTTTTGAATGTCAGCTTCGCTAAAGTGTTGCACAGACAGCTCTCAGCATTCCCCTTCCCATCTCCATCCCTTTTATCCTGAAGRAGCACTGAATTTTTAGGCTGCTGAACTGTTTTCTAGCACTGCTTTCCTGCTGGAGAATGGTGATTTTTGGATCCACTGTGAGTGGGATGGCTGGAATTTGGTTTGTGTTTAATGGGGAGGCTGCAGGGTAAGAAAAAGAACGAGGAATGAGTGACTTCTTCTCATGGTCATATGAGATTGRGAACATGGCTCTGTAACTTGAAGCGCTGGAACAGGAGAGGTATGAGGTGGGTAGCGAAGTACTTGGCCAGGAATTAATCTGACAGGCAGGAGGGAGCTAAACATGACTGAGAGTTTGGAGTTAAGTGTCTTAACCTTTTTGCAGGCTGCGGATACCTTGGCTGTGCGACAGAAGCGACGGATCTATGATATCACAAATGTCCTGGAAGGCATCGGGTTGATCGAGAAGAAATCCAAGAACAGTATCCAGTGGAAGTGAGTGGCGTGGATGGTCTAAATTGTTCACAGGTCCCTTCTAGTCCAGGTCTAAGTGACAGTGGGTTATATGCCCTGTGCAGAGGGAGGTTCCTCAGTGGTCCATGCCTGTGCTTCCCCCAGCTGGGCTGTGCTGATGGCACAGCCGGGAAAGCTGAACTACATACAGCCTCTCTCTTGCAGCAGAGCTGTTATTTTGATGCAAACTAAGTATTTGTAGTGCTTTGGGCTAGAAAAGATGCCTGTCATGGCACTGGAGATGGGGAAGAGCCCCACTGCTTTTAGAAAGATGTACCAAACATTGCTGTGCTGGGAGGTGGGCATCTAGAGCAGGTACAGATGAGGCTTTCCAGGCAACAATTGATGTGTGACAGGAGTGGCAGTAAGGGGCTGGCAATGTCTCTGAGAGATTGGGGCTGGTCTGGGTGCCTCCAGAGGCTGATGCATCTCACCTCTTTTTGCTTTGCCCAGGGGGGTGGGTCCTGGCTGCAACACCCGTGAAATAGCTCACAAACTGATCGAGCTGAAGGCGGACATAGAGGATCTGGAGCAGCGGGAACAGGAGCTGGAGCAGCAGAAGATGTGGGTTCAGCAGAGCATCAAAAATGTTACAGAAGACATGCAGAACAGTCGATATCCTTTGTGTGAACTGACGGCTCTGTCTCTGTGTTTGCTTGCTGGGCTGGGAAGCAGAGGCCTGAAGGCTGGGTGGGTGCTGACCTGTTCTTGCTGGAGAAGCTGCACTGAAAGGGTCAGAAGGCAGCACCTGGCTTTGGAATTAGGGTAACTGTCCAGCCTGGGAACCTGCTTTCTCTGGAGTGCCCAGCTTCTCTGGCTTTGGGAAGTAAAAAACACTGTAATGTTTACCACAGTGAGAAAAGAGCTTCTTTCTGAGTCACAGGTGCCACTTTATTGAGTGCAGAGCTGCTCTTGTGGCTTAACTATCAGGATGTCAGCTCTGATGAGCCTGGAGCTTGCAGACCTCACCTGCAGACCACTTCAGAGTGTGGCATGGAGAGCCTTCTGGGAATGGTGTTCCTTGTGCTCAGGAAGGAAACACCAGGTGCCCTTTGGACTCTCTGTGTAGGAAGCTGCAGCCTTTCTCCTTAACCTTGGGAACATTAGCATATGTGACACATGAAGATATCTGCAAGTGCTTCACAGGTGAGGAAGTGGTGCTCCGTCGTAAAGATGTCATGCTGCAGTCCTGTCAGTCTGTCCCAGCCACTCTCTTTTCTCCAGGAAAGAGTGGGCAGTGGACCATGGGCTGCCCAACAGCATCAAGTGAAATGTAGTGTGAGCTCTGAGGCCGTCCTGAGGGTTTGTGTACCACTGAGTTGTAGCTTTTTTGTCACCATCAAAGGGGGCAGGCAGTWTCTTTTACTTGTGTTTAGAGGTGCTGCTCCTTAGGAGGTCTTCTTGCTGGGTGTCACTTTGTGGGTGTATGTGTGTTATGTTAGAAACCCTTAATTTTAAGGGCTTGAGTTGGCAATGTTCTAATGRCACAAAACAAATTTTATTGGACAGTAGAAACCGTGGTGTAAGCAGGGAAACAGTATAAAAGGTGGTTCCTCAGCTACATTATTCCCCCTGCCAACAAGAATGCAAGAGGGAGACAGTGAAGAGCAGGACAGAAGGGAATACACCACTTGCTCTGCCYTCACTCCCTTGTGTGCTGCATTCCTGAAGTTGGGGGGGGGGGGGGCTGTATCAAAAGCCCTACGTTCTCTGTCTGGGCAAAAGTGAGGAAAACCCACAGGAGTCTGTTTCTTCTGTTGCCAGTTTWAATGATGGATGTAAGACCAAATTAATGCCCAGTGGGCAGCATGCATTGGGGCAGCCTCAGTACGTAATCTGTTCTTCCCAGCTGTAGCCRTGCAGAGTCACAGCTCCTTTCTGCTTCGGTGGATGCCTGACCTCTCCTGACCTGGCAACCTGCATCTGCTTGCAGAGGTTGAAGCTGTTTATCCTGGCCACCCCCAGCCATGCATGATATCACCTGTGCCTGACTCTTGTCTCCTCCAAGCACTTTTCTCACCCTGCACTTCACCAGCTCCTCTGTTTGCCATCATTGCCTCTGTGCTTCCTTGCTCACCAGCCTTTACAATGCTCAGGTTCCTGCTGGTGTAATGGCTGCATCACCACCCCTTGGCTTTACTGTTTCTTCTGGTTGAAGCTGCACTCTTGGGGGCAGGGATTGTGTTTTCAGTTTGACAGTGCTGGGGGCCAGATCACTTGTGACAGTCTGGAAGAGTTTAGTGGAGACCAGCAGACAGCTCATTGCTTGGCTGGTTGAGTGTTTTGCATTTCATTGCACCTGGTTTTTGTAAACCAGTTTGTGTCTGAGGTCAGACCTCAGCAAAACATGCAGAGATTAGATCTCACTGAGGGCAGGTGTGAATTCCCTCTAGAATGGAGGCTTGATCCATGGTTTTCCATTGCCTGTCCAGTTTTCCTTTATGAATGTGCCTTACATGACTCTTTTTCCTCTCCTGAAATCTGAGCCTTACAGAGGTTCTTTGTTGGACCTCTTGTGTTCTTGGACTGTGGTGCAGGCTGAATTTCAGCTGCTGTTTTTTCTAATTGACTGCCATTGAACTTGCTTTCTMCAAGATTTCCATGCTTGGACTCTTGTCAAATAAGGATTCTTTACTTGGATTAATTGAAAAAAGAGAAGTAATAATATGTCAGTTTTTAGTGACTGGGAAACAGAATTATCCCATCTGTTGCTGTGATGCATTTTGCACTTGCAGATTCAAAAAGAAAGTGGAAACCCACTGTGTTTTGTAAAAGTATTTGGGACATAGCKGTCAAAGGAGATACAAACCCAGCACCTGTCTTTGAAACCAACAGGTCTTAAAGTTTGAGCTGGTGTCTTTGAGCTTTATAATGCATTTTTAATGTCTTTTACATTTTTCTTAAGCGTAGATTTGTTAAACAAGTCCCATCTAATTGACAAATCCCGTGTTATTTTTAATCCCTTTACCTTTTGCTGATCTGACCTTTGATTGCCTGCCTGAAATTAAGGGATGTGCTTTTCTGCTGTCCACTCTCTCTCATCACTCTGGGGATCTTCTGTGTTAAGTACCAAGTGAAGCTTAATGCAGAATACTGGGGAACTGTGAATATTAACCACACTAAAKCTTAAACATTCAAAGTGAAAGCTGCAGGCTGCTTGATCTAAATATGTCAGATATTCACAGCTCTGGTACTTCTCTGTTCACGTTTCTCTAAACCCAGATATGGGCTGGGAGTTGCTCGCCTGTGACTGCTATTAGGGTGCAGGTCTTAAGGAGCTGTAGAACTTGGAAAGGAAGGTTGCTGTCAGCTTGGCTTCCAGCCCCACACATGCTGGGCTCTGTGGAGGGTCCAGTACAACTACCACTAGGCAGCTCTTGCCAGTAGAGACTGGGGAGTGTTGGTTCAGGTGTTGGGACACCAGCCCAAGCTTGGCATCCTGGCTCAGAGCCTGGTTCAACCCAATCTCTCTGCTGGCAGTGCAGCTCTTTTGTTTCCAATTCACGTCTAAAAGCTTGTGACAGCCGAATGAAGGATGCTTCCCTTAGGATTCAGATGTTCTTAAGAATGAATTTAAGCCAGCCCTTGCGAGGAAAAGAAAGATTAGTCTTGATAAGGACACTGCTGAAAAACTTCAGGGTTGCATTGGGAGAAACTTTGCAGGTTCTTTGTGCCCTGGGCCGTTGGCACGTTAGGAGCTGTATGATGTGCTTGGGATGTAGATGTCTTGCTTCCATGGAGGATTGCCAGGAAAGGGGGGGTTGAGGAGGGGGTCTTCATCAGTGCTTAATTATCATCACAACAGCTCGTGCCCACGAGCCCTGCCTGGTCTGTTTTCACAGGAGACACCCTCCTTGTGATTCGAGCCCCATCTGGCACACGTTTGGAGGTTCCCATCCCTGAGGTGAGTGATAAATACATGGGCAGAGTGCAGGGTGGGGGGGGTGTGTGTGTACATGTACGTCTCGCCTGTGGGAAATTCACGTTCTATTTCCAAACGGTTTTTAGTGTATGTCTGTGTTTTGCTTTTGACTTTTCCCAGGGTCTAAATGGGCAGAAGAAATATCAGATCCACCTGAAGAGCACGAGTGGTCCCATTGATGTTCTCCTAGTAAACAAAGATACTTGGAGCTCTCCTCCTGTCGTACTCCCTGTCCCTCCCCCTGAAGACCTCATTCAGTGCCAGGCAGCTGCACCCTCAAAACCGCAAATCCCACCACTCGCCCACGTCCAGGAGGCCTCCGTTCCCAGCAGCACCCAGCCCTCCACACCAACACCCACCAGCACTCAGGACCATGGCCCTCCCACACAGAAAAATGCAGGCACAGGTGAGAGGGAGCTACAGGAAGCAGAAATGGGCCAGTGGCTGGCAAAGAAGGGTTCATTCCCTAGCCCCACTGGGGCTGGCASTGCCAGATGTGCAGTGTTGAGAGCCCCTGGCAAAGGGGCACCGCTGCCTTTGCTGCAGCCCTTTTGCCTTGGCTGTGCTCAGGGAGATCARGCATTTGGCTTCAGGAGGTAGTGCCAGCCTGTAGGAGCATGTTTGGGGGAGAAGCTGGTCWTGCAGGTTCATTGATTAGCAGAAGCTTGTAAAAGGCCCGTTTTGAGTCTCAAGTTCAGGTTTCAGTTCAAAAAAGGTTGTCAAAAATGCTGGATTAGATTCATTGTGACTTTGTCCAGTTAAATTTTGAAAGCTTTCAGCGGTGGAGTTCCCCAGTGTTCTTGGTGAGACCTTCCAGGGCTGCAGCACCCTCTCAGTGAATTCCTTTATCCCGAAGTTTGGATCCTTTGAGCTCATCTTGTGCCTGTTGTGCATGTTACATTGTTTGGCACCACTAAGAAGTTCTTAAATTTGGTAACTGCTGTCCAGGAGCTGCAAGCTGCTGTTAGATCACCCTTAGACTTCTCTTTGSCTGGCTGATCAAGCCCAGCTCCCTCTACTCTTCCTTGTAGGCCGTGTGCTGTAGATCCATGAGCCCTCAGCTGCATCTTCTCCACAGCTTTCTTGAGCTGGAGGATAGCCAAAGCTGGACACAGTATTCCAAGTGCAGCCTCAGCCCCAAGCAGGAAGATGGTAACTTCCCTCACTGTGCTGGCCATGCTTCTCCTGGAATAGCTTGTTACCTGCTTGGTGTTCATGGCTGTGAGAGCTGCTTGTCCACAGCCTGGTACCACCAGGACACTCTCCAGCAGAACCACAGCAGGACCTGCAGGGAAGCAGGAAATCTTCTCCCTGTGCAGCTGCCTGTGCTTGGCCAGCACTGCCAGCGAAGGCTGAGTCTGGTCTGTGCTGCCGCTGCCTCGGGGCTGGTGGGAGATGACATTCCTGGGTGTGTCTGTGGCTCTTTCCAGAGTGTGATGTCCCGGCGGCAGAGTCCAAGGGCAGTGGTGACTTGGAGGGCCAGCCGGCGGTGCTGGACACGCAGCTGCTGCAGTCCTCGGCCTCGCTGGACAGCAGCTCCGTCCTGCCCAGCACCTCTACCTCCTTTGAGCCCATCAAGCCCGACCCCACAGGAAGTGAGTATGCCTCTCGTTTCATGCGTTGCTCCAAAATCSTGCTGCTTGGAGTGAGGGAAAGGCTGCTGGGCCTGGAGGAAGGAGCTGAACTCCATTCTGCCTTTGCTGTCAGCCAGGCTCTGCAGAGGATGAGTAGGCATTTCCCTATGAGGGTGCCAGGGAACTTGGTGACAAGGTGACTGTGTCGTGTCCAGTGTCCTGCTGCTTTGTGTGACATCAGTACTAGAAGATCTGCAGGGACACCTACATGACACTCGTCTCTGCTCTTACATGTAGGGTTATTCCCTTTCAGTCCTTTCTGTAGTGTAAGGTCCTGTTTTTGAGACCACATGAAGCTATAGCATTTCCAGCCACCACTGAGAGCACCTTTGTAACTCAGGGAGTTTTCCTGTAGTAGGAGAGCTCATCTCCGTTTTCCTCCTTTAGTCAGGAACACTTCATCTGTCTTTAGTGATCTTGTGTTCTTAGTGATCTTGCAGTGTATCTTTGGGGAGCTCCTTGATGTGCTTTTAAAAAGGAGCATTGGAGCTTTATGCCAGGAAATGGCAGGCTGGCCCAGGGAGAGAAGCATCTTCTAGGTAAGCCACACTGGTGGAATGTTTTGAAGCCCAACTTCTTGCAGAAACACTCAAAAGTTAGGAGGTTATGGTTAGAAGAGGAAATCTGACTCAAGCATAACTCACACAGTGCTTTTTTCACACTTCTGCTGCTGGCGTGTCTGAGAGAAGCATGAGTCTGTCTGGAGTCATCTTGGTTGTGGAATTAGACGTTGGGTGTGCATACAGCTTATCACTGTGGCTCTCCAAAGGCATGTCCTCATCCTACACAACGCAGTCAAGGCAGTGTATAGAAGCTGACACCGTGTGAGGTTTACAGACACAGCTGCTGACTGTGATAACATGTTCACGTCCCAGGGCTCCTACAAATTTATTTTAAAGTAGTGGAGCTTAAGTGTTTTGTTGCTTATCATTGCAGCAGAAATATCTGACACGGAGTGTGGGAGCAGAATTTCTAGATGACTTGGGTGTGTAAGGACTACAGTAGGTTTGTGGGTGATTCTGCTGTAAAGCATTTGAGACTCTTCATGTAATGATCCAAACCATCTGGTTTGTTGTATTTGCAGTACTGGAACTTCCCAAAGAGCTGTCAGAGATGTTTGATCCAATGAGAGGTACGTTCATTCCCTGACCACAGCTTTGTTCTGTGCCCATCTACCCACAGAAAAGGGACAGTTTGTTTGATTTGCTCCCTTTTGGATTATTGTGTGGATGTGGTTTTGTAAGGTGCTTGTGGTCATTGGTGGCTGCTGGCCCTCTACTTGTAGTTAGGCACTCTTAAAATTACTGGTTTCTGTATGTATTTTTCTGTCTCCGTGTTTCCAGCAAACTCTTTTAGATCTTGCCCTGCAGTGCACCAGTGAGGGCTTTCCTGTCCCCATGCCGACGCTAATCCATGCCCAGCCTTCCCATGCTGCTCTTTCTGCTTGTCAGCACTATGGAAAAGAAAAATCCCTGTTAAGTCTTGTTTCAGCTGTAGCCTGCCTGAGGCTAATCCAAGCAAATAATCTGGGGAGATAGTGTTCTCTCTGTGAAATATTTCTCGGTGGTGTTGGTGGAGCTCGTAATTTTGGAGCGACTGTTACTTGTGCTTGGAGTTCTGAGTGTGCCCAAGGAGTGTCTGTGGTTGCTGCACGGTCTCTGGGCTAAGGGCAAGAGAGGTAAAGGAATTTGGTCTAACATAAACCTAAACTGGGGAACTTTTTATCAGCACATTTATTTTCCTTCACTGCTAGTGGAATACTTTGTAGCCTGACAGCCAGGCAGGGCCCAGTACACACAAGCACTTCAGTGGTGGTCACAGGAGATGTACAAGAGCTGTCCCTAGTTCCGTGCTTTAGCAGATGCTTTGTGAAGGGGCTGCCTTTGGGTTAAAATCCCCACAGACCTGAACACACACACACACGTGTGTGAGTCTCCAATCTGTGTGCTGCGAGCCCTGGGCTCCACGGTCAGCCTGGAGAACATCCTTCCTCCTCCTTCCTCCTTGCCCAGCACCTCTGCTGCAGATAGTGGATGAAGTCTTGATGATGTCTGAATACATCTGAGGAGTAAGTTTGAGTTCACAATGTGAGACATAAATGCTGCAAAGCCCCARCTGTGTAGAAGATCTAACTTAGCCAAAGCAACTGTACTATGTCACTATGCGGGCACTGTTACAAAGGAGATGTTGCTGTCTGCAGTAATGTATGTGGTTTTATGGAGTATTCTTCCCAGTTTGGAGGGGGAAGATAAAAGATCCAGGAGCAAAGGACAAAACAGAGTCGACAGCTACAGAGGCAAATACTCGGGATTGGAAAAGAGCAGCACTACAGAGCTCAGAGAAACGGTCTTGCAGCACGCTCCATGCAGCCTCTCTCATCCCTGTGTGATCCCAGTAGCACTGCCCTGGCACTGGCAAGCTGCTTTAAGGCTGTGCAGTTCAAGCTGCAGGAACTGGAGTTCTCCCGTAGTGTTTTGTATGGGAATTACTTTTACTACATGGTTTTATCTCTTTTTAAGCCCAAACTTCCTTTCACTGCCTGCTGCACATGCTGTGCCTTAGCCAGAGAAGGGATAACAAGGGGGGGGAAGGTGGGGAACTACTYAGGAGCAGACCAGGAGAGCAGAGTGTTTTGCTACCATGCTTGTTTCTTCCCCAGAATGTATGAACTCTGAGCTGCTGGAAGAGCTGATGTCATCTGAAGGTGAGTCGTAGAGTCTCGTGTCATGGTGTGGCCTTCCTGCGAGGAAGACCATGCTGTGTGACTTTACCCAGCTGGCAGCCTGGTGACTGCACACTCGCCCTCATCTTCTCTGGCTTCTGGACACAGACTCTGTTCTTGCTGTCCTGCCAGTCCCTGAGAGAGGTGTGAGAGCCAGGAGTCTCTTCAGTTCTGTGAGGCTGAYTGAAGCAACCTC
Organism: Amblyornis subalaris; assembly: GCA_018881555.1. NCBI lineage: Eukaryota > Metazoa > Chordata > Aves > Passeriformes > Ptilonorhynchidae > Amblyornis > Amblyornis subalaris. The sequence goes on along the minus strand of JACAXG010000036.1, from coordinate 47,155 downwards.
AAAGACTGTTCCTGTCAGCTGGCTTGTGCTGCTCAGTGCCATTGGCAGCTCTCGGCTGGGGTGGGAGTGCTGAGTTGTGTAACCAACCCTGGGCTTCTCTTTCCCCAGTGTTTGCTCCCTTGCTCCGCCTCTCCCCTCCACCTGGAGATCACGACTACATCTATAACTTGGATGAGAGTGAAGGYGTCTGTGACCTCTTCGACGTGCCTGTCCTCAACCTCTGACTTCTCAGTGCGGCTGGGAGCCCCGCAAACACGGACTGTTTTGTAACTCTTTGGAAAGTGTCTATTTTTGGATTCCTTTTATGCTAGAGCTCAATGGCTGAGTAATTCAGAGATGCTCTCAAATGGACTCAGAACAAAGACATGTGGACTCGCAGGCTGGGAGCCTCCCCATAGTTTGCTTCTTCCTCTGGTGCACATGCAAGAGCCACGTGCAGCTTTCCCCCCGCATCTCTCCACTGGATCTTGGGCCTCACTTCAAAGGGTCTGTGTTTTGAGTGTTCCCAGTTCACCTGCAGAGTTTGCCCACGTGGCTCTCTGAGCTTCCTCCAATCTGCATGCCTTGGTTTTTCCTGCACTCCCACAGGCACTTTGCACCTCCTTAGGTACCAGCTGCTACAAGGAGCCCCAATATCGTGGTCAGTTCACAAGCCTGGAGGTTGTTAAATAGATTTCTCTGTGTTAGTGGTTCAGATTGGGGTAGTTTTATTTCTGAAAGGCATCAAGAGGAAAAAAAAAAAGGCACCAAAGTGTCTATTTCTTTCAGTGACTTCAGACCAAGCTAGTATGTTTTACAAAAAAAGCACTTTTTTTAGCCAGCTGTGCCTCCTAGTGGGACCCAGGAGCTGAGCCTTTCCCTGTTTGTGCATCAGCAGGAATGCTGGTTCTGTTTTGACCAGTCTGCTGATGCACAGTGCCGGAGGCTCCAGCTCCTTGTCCAGCAGCTGTGCTGTTTCTACAGGGCTAAAGCAGAGGTGCCAGTATGGTTTCGTTTTTAATTTTTGTTTTTGCCTGACTGAAGAGATGTTTGAAAGGATAAGACTGCTCCAGCTGGTGCCTGTAAGGTACTCCAGGGACATCAGAGCCTGCTCGTACTTGCAAATAGCTGTTTTCTCCAGCCATTGCACTTGAACCTGCAACTGTCTGAAAAGCGACCAAGCAGCAACAATTCAGTAGTATTTTGCTGTGACAGGTTATGTAGGTGTTGTCAAAATAGTGAGCTTTTTTTAACCCCTTTTTCTCTCAGGATCAGGTGTTCTGTATATTTGAATTTGCTCCCCTAGTGTCCATACCCACACTCCCAATTCCTGATCCTGTGGCAAGTCTTTACCTACTGCGATGCTTTCTCTGCATCTTTTTTCCGCAAGATTTTCTTCATTGCTTTGTAACAGAAGGTCTGTTGATGGGTTCTTTAGGATCATCAGCTGGTACCAGGCATGGACCCTGTGCAGTTTAGTTGGAGTAAAAATGCCCTGGTGGATTTGTGTTGTATTTTGCAAGCCCCAGCTGTGGCTTTTGGTCAGATCCTGTATTTGAGTGTCTTTAGTTTTGCACATTTTCCTGCCACTATGGTGGAAGCAGCTGTCCTGCCTTTCCTGCTCTACAAACTACTGAAGAGGGAGCCAGGCCAGGCCATGGCTGGCTGCTGCAGAGAGGGAGCTTCCAGCCATCCACTTAAACAGCTGATGTTTAATTTCTCCGCGTAGCTGCTCACTGCCTGTGACCCACACAACCAGCTGCAGCACCAGCACTAAGAGAGGTAAAGTCTGAAGAGCCTGCAGATGTGAGAGGAGTATGTGCTTGGGACCTGTGTCCCTGGGGTGGCTCCTCAAGCCATCCCGTTCTGCGTGGGACTCCTCTGCAGGGACTGTTCTTTCTGCAGCCACAGAGCACCGGCAGCCTCTTCGGGAAAAGCGCGAAGAATTCGGGAAGGAGCAATGGGACTCTAGTTTGGCAGCAGGCAGCTGCTGCTGGCGAGACAGCCAAGGTGTGAGACCCCTCCAGGGTGAACTTCCAGCCTGCATGCAGCCAGTCCCTGAAGCTTCCCCCCTCCACATGGAAGCTGACCGGAATCCCTCGGTCCTGCCTGTTAACAGGGCTCCGTGGCTTTGGTGTAGCTCGAGCTCTTCGTGTACTGCCTGGCCCTCGCCCTCCTTCCCAGTGTTCATGTCCACCACCAGTTAGATGACCTCCCGAAAAGGATACCTAGAGAAAAATTTACAGTTGAAAATGAACTTTTGATTCATATATAAAGATTATTTTTATACTTTTTTTTTTTTTTTGCAAGGAAAGAAAATTGCCTGTGATATTTGTACAGAGTGTTCTCTGACGTGAATAAACAAAAACCTTTCCAGAGTTTCCCACCTTGCTACAGCCTGTGCCTCCTCTCCGCCGAGCCCAGGGGATGGGGTTCCCTGGAAAGCRGGGTGCCGGGCCCTTTCCCGGCGGCAGGCCCTGTCCTGGTGCCGGAGGTGGGTCCCGCCACACCCGCGTCAGCTCAGGTGAGGGGGCCGGGCCTGCCCGGGGCTGGGGTGGTGGCACACGGCCTCGGTGCGGCGGCCGGGCCCTTCGTGAGGGGAGGCGGCGGCAACAACCCGGAACTGCCGGCGGTGCGGGGCCGCGGCGGGAGCCATGCCGCCGCCCAAGGACGTGGTGAAGATCGCCATCCAGATGGTGGGAGCCATCCCGCAGCTCATCGAGCTCCAGCAGGTACTGCCCGGCACCCCCGCACCCCTCCCCGGGCCCCCCACSCCAGCTCACGGCCGGCCTCTCGCTCGCAGACCAAGCCGCTCGCCTCGGTGCTCAAGGACGTCTGTGATGCGTGAGTACCTCACTCGCTGCTTGTCACCGCGCCGTGACAGGTCGTGACAGCCCGTGACCCGGGCTGCGGTGGCCCGGTGGCCGCCGGCACCAGCCGAACGGGGCTGTGACCGGCCGCCCGTGGCCGCAGGTGGAGCCTGCCCAACGCCGAGCGCTACGCCCTGCAGTACGCGGACGGGCGGCAGACCTACATCACCGAGTCGGTGAGACACCCCCCACCCCTCCCGGCCCCGCCGCTGCAGCGCCCGCCGGCTCACCAGCTCCTTTCTCCTTACAGAACCGCAGGGACATTAAGAACGGGAGCATTTTGCGGCTGACCACCTCCCCGGTACATCCCTCTGCCCCCTGTCTCCTCCGCTGTGCGCTCTGGTGCTCTGGTGGGAAGTGCCCCTGCGGTGGGGTGCTCCGAGCCCTCTGCCGCTGACTCCCTCCGTGATTTGAGCTCATGGTGGCTCCTCTTGGTGCCTCAGACCCAGCAGAAATAACACAGGCAGGAGATGTGTCTCAGCCTTCATTTTCCCTCGGCAGAGCTTGGGGGAGTTTGAAGAGAAACTAAATCATCTTGAAATACTTTGAACGCGTGGGCCAACTCATCAAGCGTTCTTGGTGTCATGCCAGCTTGACCTCCGTCCTCAGCTCCACCTGGTCTCTGCTCTGGTGGCTCTATCTCTTGGTCCAGCTCCTCACCAGGGCTGCTCTAGCCTAAGACTCCTTCCAAAACTTGCACTTCAGCTCTTCCAGCCTTCTTCAAGCTTCTCACTGTCTTTTGATGAGCCCCTTTGGCTTGATTCTTTCCTTCCTGGTAGGACCAAGAAGCAGAGCGGTTGTACAGCGGGATCCAGAGCAAGAATGTGGATGTGAAGACTGACTCACTGAAGAAGCTTGCAAGCCTCTCCCAGGACGTTACCTTTGCTCAAGAGTTCATTAGCAGGAATGGCTTGAAGCAAATCTACTCTATTGTGGAAGAAGGGAATGAGTGAGTATCAGGACAGGACTTTTCTTGCAGTCCTTGACTTCTCCCATGCTAATGCTGCATGAGCTCCAAGCTGGGCGTTGGAGCGGACTCTGTGTTCCTGACTTGTTGATGCCTGTACTGTGGCTGTGTCCCTGCACGCTGGCAGCCAGGGTAAGGTCCCCATGGATATGCAGTCCTGACTCCTTGTGAATGTGCCCAGACTTGAACCTTCCATCCTTTCTTTGCTGGCTGGGTCATCCATAGCCTCATGGGTTTTGCTACCAGGAAACCTCCTGTGATCATCTTGGCCTCCAGTGCTGCTCCTCATTCCTGCCACCCTGAATGATCTCTCTGTCCTGAGGTTTCAGTTGTGAGAGATCTGCAGGCAGCTGGAGGAAACTGGTTGCCAAATACCAGTGCCTGTGTGACTCAGGTTGTGATAATGCAGCTCCTCTGAGCTCCTGTCACACAGAATGTGGAACTGGGCAACACAGCACGTTTCTTGGAAGCAGGGGGAGGGATATGGGGTGGTTCAGCTTTCCCGAGGGCTTGTCTGCAGTGATCTTTGTACCATGGTTTTCCAGCTATTGAACTTCCTCTGCCTTGACTTCCTGGGGAAGTCAAGCTCCTGGGATGACTGAGAGTCTGATTTCTTACCCAACAATCCCTTCCTTTCTCCTGCTCACTGCTCTCTTCTTTAGCTGTCTCTAATGTACCCACCAATGTGCAACACCACCATAGGATGGGAGTGGGGTATCTGGAGCCATCCTCACTGTATTTGTTCATCTCTCCCTGCAGTACAGGGGAGATGCTGGCTCACACCCTGAAAGCCTTCACAGAGCTGATGGAGCATGATTTTGTTTCCTGGGAAAATCTTAGTACGGTCTTCATCAAGAAGGTGAGTGTCTTCTGCAGTCTCCACAGCTTGTGCCCTTGGGATTCTTTGTCCCCCAGGCTCAGCCCGCCATTGACAGGTGGTTTTGTGTCTTGTAGATAGTGAGTTATGTCAACATGAATGCAGTGGATGCATCTATCCAGCAGCTCTCCTTGTCTATCTTGGAGAATATGGTGCCTACCAGTCGCCTCCTCTTTGAGCTGGTCAAAAAAGAAGTGACGTTGGATCGTCTTCTCACCCACCTGCAGGCGTAAGTGGAGAGGCCAGAGCACCATTCGCCCCCATCTTCAGAGATGGTGACTCTCATCTTCCTCCTCTTCCTCCCACAGGACAAATGGCCAGCTGCAGCTGAAGGCCATGGCTCTGCTCATTGCGCTGCTGCTGAGCGCGACCGACGCCGAGCGGCGGGTGAGGGGCACCAGGCAGGACTGGGCCGTGGCAGGGGGGTGGCACTGCAGAGTCGAGCACCACAGTGCYCCTGTCACCAGGGTGCTCTGCTGACAGCCCTCAGCTGTCAGGAGTTTTGTCTCAAATGACAGAAGTATCACAGCTAGCGATGGCACAGTGATCRTGATGGCCCAGACCCGGTGCCTGGCATATCTGAGCTCTCAGGGTGGGCCCTCCCTGTGATGGGACCTTGGGCAGCTGGGTCCTCTGCTGTGGGGTTTGTGTTCTTTGGGATGGTAGGGCTGCAAGAGGTGCCCAGAGATGTTTTAAAGTCAGTGTCCTCACTCTGCCTCTTCTTGACTGACACAACCTGTTCTGGCAGCCTGGTGGGACAGGATCTGTTTGAGCCCCATTGGGGTGGGCTAGTCCTGGTGCCAGGGCAGTGGAAGCTGGGGACAGGTCCCAGTGGTGTCACTCCTGACACTACCAGGTTCTTTCTGCCCCCACCCTGCCTATGGCCCAAAGCCAGGCAAAGCAGGGAAGTGGATCAGTAGTGGGAACACCAAATATTTTTTTCTTGGGAAATGGTGATGTGTTGAGCTGGGGAATATCTCACAGCCTTTTCCCTTTCCAGGACATGCTGGACTACCTGAGGGAGAAGAACATCAGGCAGTTTATCCACAAGGTGAGGAGCTGGGATGGTGCAAGGGTCTGTTTTGTGCTTCAGTCTCTGTCCTTTCTCCGCAGGTCCTGTCCCCTGAGCCCTAGCCTTCGGTGACTATGCCTAGCTGGGTTGCCTGTGTGCCCCGTGCCCCTTCCTTGATACCTCCTGTGGGTGCTGCTCTGCTGGCACCCACATACCCAGGGTTGTACCCCCATCTGTATGCAGTTCAGTGCATATGGCTCTTGCCCAGCCCCAAGGGGAGCTTCCCATTTCCCAACATGCCTTTGAGCAGCAGGACCTGCTGGAATTTGGCTGTTGGGTCCTGGGCTTGGAGGAAACGGAAGCAGCAGCCTGAGGGAACCTTCTGTCTCGTGGTTTCCTGTAGAACATCATCCACAGCTCTGAGCCACTGGGGGATGAGATGGCCCACTACCTTTATGTGCTGCAGTCTGTCAGCCTCAACCTGTGTGAGCACCGCATGAAAACCTCCATGGATCCCTACTCACAGGTCTGGAAGCACTCTCCTTGCAAGTCTGGACCTGGTCTCTTCCAGCTGTGGAAGTAGTTCACATTTGGGTGAACCCAACCCGTCTGGGTTTGTCCTGGGAGAACCTGCTTGTGTGGGGCTCACCGGCATCCCCTCCTCTCCACTCTCCCTCCAGGAACAGCGGGATCTCCTCCAGTCCCTGCGCCAAACTGCCTTTGAGTCGGAGAGCGAGGCACCTGCCGGCAACTTCAGCACCGAGCGCCGGCGATCCCTGTGTGCCAAGGAATTCCGCAAGCTGGGCTTCATGGTGCGTCCCGTCTGCATCCCCTCCCCAGCCTCACACTGGCTCTGCCACGTGGCCTTGGTGGCACCTTCTGATGTCTCCCCTAAGCCTGGTGTCCCTGTTGATGCTGATGGACCACCATGCAGCACCTCCCTTCTGCTCCCTCGGGACTCCTGAACAGCGAGTGCCGTGGAGCTGCCAGCACTCAAAGGCAAACCCCATGGCTGTGTTGGGAAGACACTGCTGCTCAGGGAAGAAAGCAGCACCTGCTAAATTGCATCCTTTGTGTCCTCCTAGAACAACAGCAACCCAGCGGAGGATCTTCGCCGTGCCCCACCGGGACTCCTTGCCCTGGACAATATGGTGTACTTCTCCAGGAACACCCCCAATGCCTACAGCAGGGTGGGTGCTGTGCTTTCCCAGGGAACTCCCTGGTAGAGAGGTGCYGGTGGATCTCCACCTTTTTTTCCTTTCCTTGTTACCTGTCCTTGGCCACACCCAGGCAAGGATGTCCCTTTTGGGCAAATGTCCTACTGTTGCTCTGTTTCAGATGGGACTGAGACCTTCCTGTGGGTAGGAGAAGCCATTTGAGGCCAGTGGCTCTGAAGGGTCCCCATAATTTTTAGGGTCTTGCTCACAGCTTGGTTTCCAGGTCTTGAGCAAACTGGGGCAATTTGGGCAAAACCAGCAGGTCATCAGCCACGCTCCAACCTGCAGTGCCTGTGTCCCACTCTGCTACAAGGGAAGGAGGAGGCTAGGGCTGGATTTTGGGGAGAGTGGATCACTTGTGTTAGGGATGGCTTTACCTGGCAGTGGGACAGCTTGACTAGGAATTCAGGAGGAGTGTGGGATGTCTGACGCCCACTGTTGGGGCAGCCCTCCAGGCCCATGTAACATGAGGCCATGGCCYTTTTCTCCAGTTTGTCCTTGAGAACAGCAGCCGGGAAGACAAACATGAATGTCCCTTCGCTCGAAGCAGCATCCAGCTCACCCTGATCCTCTGTGAGATCCTGCACGTCGGAGAGCCATGTATGTGTGCCCAGGCTCATTCTCCTCCCTGCCCTGCTGCCTGGGAAACAAGCTGCCAGGGCAGGGGGCTGCATCCATGGAGCTACCAGGCTCTGGCATTGCCGACAGCAGGGGAAGGGGAGGTTGGGCTGGGAAATGTCCAGGTTCTCCTGGACACTGAAACCCGCTGGAAAAACTGGGGAATCTGGCATCATCTGTCCTTCTCACCACAGGCTCGGAGACGGCTCAGGCCTTTTACCCTATGTTCTTCGGGCAGGATCATTTCTTTGAAGAGCTATTCTGCATCTGCATCCAGCTGGTGAACAAGACCTGGAAGGAGATGAGAGCGACCCAGGAGGACTTTGACAAGGTACGTGGGGGTGCTGCAGCCCTGGACGGGACCACAGATTCTGGGGCTTTGGGGAGCATTGCCAGACTGGGATTGATGTCCTGGGCCTGGCAGGTGATGCAGGTGGTGAAGGAGCAGATCACCAGGACCTTGTCCCTTAAGCCCACCTCCCTGGAGCTATTCAAGACCCGAGTGAACGGATTGAACTACAGTGAGATTCTGAAGCTGCGGCAGACGGAGCGGCTGCACCAGGAGGAGACACTGGCTGTGCCCGTGCTGTGAGTGGGCTGTGGGCAGGCAGAGGGGCTGTGATGGGGGTCTGAGGGTGGGGGGCAACACTGTGGAGCTGGGAGGTCAGCGAGTTCCTGTTGAAATGGCTGTGCTCCTCTTCTGCTGGCTTTCACCCCAGGGAGCTGCGGGAGAAGCTGAAGCCAGAGCTCCTGGAGCTGATCCGGCAGCAGCGCCTGCTGCACCTCTGCGAGGGCACCCTCTTCCGCAAGATCAGCAGCCGCCGCAGGCAGGGTGGGTGCCAGCCCCCTGCTCCTGGGTGGGGGACCTGGGAGGGGGGCAGAGGCTTGTTCCCATGTCCCCTGYCACTGGGGAAGCGACAATCTGTGGGAGTAGCATGCCCAGCTCCCTGGACAGCTGGTGTGGGCTAACTCATGGGAGAAATGGGGAGTGCTCATGAGGGGGCAGCTCCTTTCCCCTTGGGAAGGGGATCTCAGCAGGGGGAGGCTGAGCATTTCCCATGGTYCTTCTGCTGCAGACAAGCTGTGGTACTGCCGCCTGTCCCCCAACCACAAGGTGCTGCACTATGGGGATGTGGAGGAGGGGGTGCAGTCTCCCCCCGTCGAGAGCCTGCCAGAGAAAAGTAGGTGATGGAGAGAGAGGGTGGGAAGGAGGGAGGGGAGCCCTCTGATAACCCCAGTTAAGACTGCCTTAAGGTGGGAATTGCCCCTCTGCCTGGCTGCTGTGCAGCTGGTGCAGTGTCTGCTGGTATTGTGGGATTGGGAGCTGTAGGAGTTCAGGCTGGGGCAGAGTGCCTTCACAAAGGGTGCTGCAGAGCAGCTTGAGCCTCCCACCCCAAGATGTGGATGGCTGTGAGTCCCCACACCTGGGTTGTGCTGGGCTCTGAGTGCTGGGGACCTGGAGGAGAGGAAGAGGGAGGGGAAGGAGAAGAGGACAGGGGAAGGGGGAGMGGAGATGCTCACAGTTCCTCCACTTGCCCCAGTTCCTGTGGCGGACATGAAGATGCTCCTGGTGGGGAAGGAGTGTCCACACACAAAGGAGAAGAGCTCTGGGAAGCAGAATAAGGTCAGCACTTTGCACCCCATCCTGTCCAGGGGGCCCAGCATGTTCCCCTCCCCAGCTGAGAATGGGTTTTAGGGGTGGGTGATTGTGGCAGGTTGGGTGGTTTCATGCACAGACACCTCTTGGGTCTCCTGGGGTGCAGAGGAGGAGGCTGGAAGGCAGCTCCTGCTCTGAACCCCACTGGGACTGGAAAGAGTCCAGCTGAGAAGCCAGYTACCCCGTGTCCCTGCAGGATGTCYTGGAACTGGCCTTCTCCATTGTGTATGATGTGGAGGAATACTGCCTCAACTTCATTGCTCCCACCCGGTACGAGGTGAGCTCCAAGGGGAGACACACATGCTGCCCAGGTGGCCAGGGGACAGCAGGCAGGGGAGTGAGTCGTGTGTGTCGCTGGGGGTGGAAGCAACAGCAGGGGAGAGATGGGCTCTCCAGCTGCCCAGGGCTTCTGCCAGAGATGCCCATGCTCTGCTTCCCCAGTTCTGCCTCTGGACGGATGGGCTGAATGTGCTCCTGGGCAAGGAGATGACAAGTGAGMGAACACAAACAGACCTCGATGTCCTGCTGTCCATGGAGCTCAAACTGCGTCTCCTGGACCTGGAGAACATCAGCATTCCCGACAACCCCCCTCCCATCCCAAAGCCCCCCAGCAAYTTAAACTTCTGCTATGACTTCAGCCATGCAGAGCAGTGAGTTCCTCCCTGTGCCCTGTCCCCACCCTCTATGCCCCTCAAAATCAACTCCCTTCTTTCAGGCTCTGTCCCTCATCTCTGGTCCAAAGGGACAAGCCCAGRCGCTGGCAGGGGGCTTGGGTGTCCCACCCTTCCCTGCCTGTGTCCTGCCTTTCTGTGAGAGCATAGGAATGAACCACTGAGCATCAGGCTCCTGTTCAAGGGRGGTGACCCGGCTGCTCTGCCCCCCTGCCATGAGCAGGTGAGATGAAATACTTATCAGACAGCCATGGTGGCACTGACTCCCCACACTGCAGCCGGGCTGTGGGCAGGAATAAAGGTACAGGCAGCCCTGGGGTAGCTGGAGGGAGGATAACACTACAAAGGTACGAGTTTGCATCGTCATCAGTGTAGGGGGTCCTTTCTGGACAAGAAAGTGGTTAGAAAAAGGCCAGAACATACCTTYCAACTCAGTTTGTCAAGCAGACGGCATCTTCAGAGCACGATGTGCCTGCCCTGCCAGGTCCCTCCCGCACCAAAAGGTGTTTTTGCTGAGCCCTCTGCACTCTCTGTCCTGGAATGGGGGTGTTTARGGTAGAAGCCTCCTTTTCTCGGTACCATTCAGCTGGGCCTGGTGTGAGAAGGAGACCCTGGTCTGCCCATCGTGCCAATCCTGGTGCCTTCCCCCGCCCTGGGCGGATACTTGCACACTTCAGCAATGCTGCTGCACTACTGCACCACGACAAGCTACCTCCTCCCTGGCCCCCACGGCCCCCACCCCAGTGCCCTGCACCTCCTCGTGCCTCCAGCTTCTCCCAAGGGTGTTGTGCTAGCAGCCACAGGTCGCCGGGGATCCAGCCGTGCCTCTGCCTCCTGTGTATTGGGACAATAAACTCTTGTGGAGAACTCAGAACTGTGTCCTTTCCAAAGGTTTGGGGAAGGGCTCAGACTGATTGCAGGTCAAAAGGCGCCTGAGTGGGTAAGACTGGGATGGCAGACTATGGAAGTTGGGCATGAAGAAGCTGGGAGGATGGCTGGCAAGAAGATCTTGTTCCTGCTGTTGAGGCACAGACTCAGAGTCAAGTTCCCTACAGCTAAGACTACACCTAAGGCCATTTCCAGCCTAGGAAGGCTTGGGAGCATTGTGAGTGGTCCCCCTGACACGGTGGACAGGCTCAACTCCTGTAAGTGAGCCAGTGCCTCTGGGGCTTGCAGCTTGGAGAGCAGCATCCCGGCTCTACAGAGGCTGTTACACAGGGAGGCGAAGGCAGTGTCTGTGAGGCTGCTGCTCTGCAGGGCTGGGCTCTGCAGCCCCAGCTCTCACCCCATGTATCAAGACCACCTCCTGGGAGCCAGTGAAGCTCCCTCAGCTCCAGGCCAGGCTCCCAATGGCTGTGCAGGATTCCAGCACAGCTGCAGTGCTGTGGGAGACCTTCTCCAAGAGCAAAGGCAGGTGAAGGGCACAAGCAAGCCAAAGGGTTGTAAGGGGGGCTGAAACGGGAAGGGCTGGCACCAGCACCCCAAACCTCATGGCTGCACGGAGGGACTGGGGGAAAGGGCTCAGGGCCCACTGGGAATGGGAAGTGGAGAAACCCTCTGTGGACTGGTGTGTGTATGCGTGTGCGTGTGTGTGTGTCCGTGTCCCCAGGCCCATGGATGGGACCGTGAGTCTGGGCTCTTCAGTACAACAGAGACATGAAGCTCCTGGAGTGGGTCCAGTGGAGGGCAACAAAGGGATGGGAGCATCTCTCTTACCAGGAAAAACTGGGGTAGCTGGCCCTGTTGAGCCCCAASAAGAGATGAGTGAGAGGGGACCTCATCCATGTCTGTCAGTATCTGCAGGGAGGTGTCAGAAGATGGATCAGGCTCTGCTCGGTGGTGCCCAGCAATGGGACAAGAGGCAACAGGCAGAAACTGATGCACAGGAAGTTCCACCTGAAAATGAGGGAGAGCTTCTTTRCTGTGCAGGTGACCACGCTCAACCACGTGGGAACAGGTTGCCCAGAGAGGGTGTGGAGCCTCYCCCACTGGAGATATTAAAAAACCATTTGGACACAATCCTGTGCCRTGTGCTCTGGGATGACGCTGCCTGAGCAGGGAGGTTGGACCACGGGACCCACAGTATGCCCCCCCAACCGCACTATTCTGCGATGCTGTGGGAGGAGCCGGGGGCAGGGCCGCCCCTCCCGGCCCGAGGCCCGGGGCTCTGTCCCGCCGCTTCCGCCGCGTCACGTCCGCGGGAAGCGCAGCGCGGAGCCGGCGCGGCCATGGCGGTGAGTGCGGGGCCGGGGGTGCGGGGCCCGGGGCTCCGGGGGCGCGCTGACCGGCTCTCTTGGCTCCGCAGCCCAAGGGGAAGGCGGGCACCAAGGGCAAGAAGCAGATCTTCGAGGAGAACCGGGAGACGCTGCGCTTCTACCTCCGCATCATCCTGGGAGCCTCCGTGAGTGCGGCCGGGAGGGCCCGGCGGGGCGCGGGGCCGGGCCGGGGCGGGAGCGGGCAGACAAGGAAAGCCGTGCCGTGCTCTCTCCGCAGGCCATCTACGCCGTGGTGAACCTCGTCATCTTCTACTCCGCCGCCTCCGCCTGGACGTGGGTGAGCGCCGGGCACCGTCTCCTGGCCCTGGGCCCGGGTTGGTTCATGGCCCGCGGGCCCCCGGGGTCGTGGCCGTCGCGGCTCACAGCGCTTTCCTTGTTGCAGCTCGCGTTCGTCTTCAGCTCAGTGGTCTACGGCACCAGCTACCGGTCCATGAACTCCATGGCAAAGCCGTCTTTCACAGACGATGGCAGCCTTGCCGACGGGGGAATTGACCTGAATATGGAGCAGGGGATGGCAGAGTGAGTGTCCACATCCGCACGAGTCCAGGTGAGCAGGACCTGCTGCCTGAGCGTGCACGCAGGGCCAGGAGAGGCCCTCGAGAAGGCCAGGCCTCAGCTTCCCCCTCAGCTTGCCCACCAGCGTGGGCATGAGGGGAGCTGGAAGCCTGTAGCCATTTTTTCTGAGAGYGTACCTTAACTGTCCTTATCACCTGAACACTTGGCTTGGCGTGCCCTGGTCAGGAGCCACCACGTGGGTGTGTCAGCCTGGCACGGTCACTGTCCGTAGGGTTGAGGTGCAGAGGTAAGAGATCACAAACGGTTCAGCAGGAGCAGTTTACAACCCTGTTTCAGTTAAGAAACAGCACTGACACTGTGCACACTGGCACACTTTATCACAGTGATAAATATTTTTAAACCAGCACTGCAGGTAGTGCTTGACAGAGCAGAAGGGCACGTCCTGCCAGTTACCCCATCCTGGCTGCGAACTGGCCGTGTCTTGAACTGTTCTACACACTAGAAGTTCTCCCCTTTGTCTCAGTCAGCTCCTCAGCCATTTCTCTCCCCCATGCTTTTGCATTCTTCATGTCTCTCTGCAGGCAGCACTGAGTGTTGCTTGTCCAGTGTTCATCCGCTACTGTAACTGTCTTTTCCTTGGTCAAGGAATGCCACAGAATTACAGTATTACAGCAGTAATTCCTGCAGAGCAGTGCGAAATAAAGTAAGGAGACAGCAGCACTGGAACAGCATAAATACCTTCTAGATTTACATTTTTTCCAACAGTGAGTGTCAAACTAGTTACAGAAAACTGCCAGGTAATTGTGGACACATCAGGTTTTGCTCACTGTCTTCCCTGCCCTGAGCCTCCGTGTGTTGGTCCAGCCTCTGCTGGGGATCTTCAGTGTGTGCTCAGTGAGGTACTGGGGTCCTTGGCCCCTTCCTCCCATGTCTTTGCCCTACAATTGCAGGTCTACCTCTGTCCTTCCTTTGCTGCCAGGCTTTTGAAGAAGCACAGTGGGGCCCTGTTTCCACCTGAGCCCTCTGTGTTCCATCATGTGTTCTCATGCTGGCAGGGCCAGCATTGATGTATATAGTTTTATTTTTTATTAACATAAGTTTAATTTCTGCCTGGGGATGTTTTCAGCAGGCAGTGGGGAACAGAACCTGCTATCTCGGTATAGGATGAGCTCTCATCTTGTGTTTGGGTTGGTGGAGTGGTATCTTTTCTACCTGCAGCAGGAGTGACTCAGATGTCTGGTGTAAGAGACTCAGCCAAGGGACGAGGTGGTCAGGAGGAGAAGGGTGTGACCTGTGAGCTGGGTGCTTTACCCCCTCTTCATCCTATAGTGACTTCATTTCCCTGCTGGTCAGCCAAGTGTTTTTCTCCCATTTTACACTGGTTTGGCTCTCTAGAGTGGAATTGCAAAGTATTTTGAATACCTTTTTAGTGAAACACAACGTGGGACAGTCGAGGAGGGAAAATACAGAAGTTTGATGTTTGGGGTTTGCTCCTGGGTGTGGGAGATGCCTCTGGGAGTTGTGCAAGGCACTGAGGCAGAGAGAGTACCTGATAGGTGCCCACGTGCGTGTGTGTGTGATGATGCTGTCAGGGGAAATGACTGATCCCTTGTAGCACAGGGATCCCGTCACCAGCTGTGAAAAGGTGACAAGCACAGCTGTAGCACTGCTGCAGTCATGTTGCAGATGTACTTCCCTTGGCACTGAGGCGCAGAGGTTTTTCTGCCYGAGCAATTGGGGTGGGGTTTATGATGCATTAAAATGAATTAACGCTTATCTGAGCCATGGGCTGTGCAAAACACAGGGGAGGTAGAGCTGTAAAAGCAAAATCTTCAGAGCGAACCCTGTACCTCCAAATTACCTCTTTGGGGATCAGGGAACCACTCTAGGCCAGCAGTTACTTCAGAAAGCAGTGGATATTTTCCTGCCCCTCAGCTGAGTGTGCTGCAGCTGATTAATCCTGCTCCTTTGGAGCTGCTTCTGGAATGCTGGGGATTTAATGGTGTTTCCCTTGTGCTGTCTGTAACTGAAATGGATGCTTTGTGTTGCTCTGGGCTTGAGGAAGGCCCATCTTGCTGGGGTCTGGGAGAGCTGGGTTTGGTGGGAGCTCTGCCATCACCTCCCTACAGCATCTGGTAATGCTTGAGATTATTGGGCCTCGATGTCTTGTGCTAGAGCTGTTGATGGTGGATTCTGCAGTGTCTTGAGTCGCTGTTGTTTATGCCATTGCCTTTGTTTTCTTGTCTCCATTCTTGGACGTGACTCAAGGGTTTCTTACTCCAGCAGATGATGATTTAACCAGAGTGAGAGTTGGCTGTATTTCTAAACCTTCATGGCACTCCCCGAGGGCTGTGTTGAAAAACTAATACCTGTTTATCTCTCCTGGGTGTCAGATCCCTCGAGGGTGGTGGTTGAGGCGTGGGCAGCCTGTTCCCTTCCATAGCTGCTTCCAGCTCTTCCTCAGGCTGGCGTGCAAGACACCAGAGTCAGATAAGCAGGAGGGGAGGAGGAGCTGTCTGTTGCTGTAGCTCAGCTTGCGGTGTGCTTGTCCTCTGGTGACCCTGAGTGTGTCTGTCAGCCTGTGAAATGGCATGGGGAAGATTCATGGCTCCCTTCAGCATAGCCAGTTGTGAGCAGTTATACTTTATGTCATGATAGGTGTCAAATCAGCTGATGCTGGCTGCTGTTTCAGCTGTGGGGGTGGGGGATGGTTTTGCCACTGATTTCCATCCCCCAACAATTCCTCAGCTTTCTCAATATTCTTTTTTCAGAGGGAGCTCAACTCTTAAACTCATCAAAGTATTTTTGCTGTTGTTGTTTGTTTACTGCTCTGGTTGTTCCAGATAACTGTGTGGCAAAGCAGGGCTGCAGGGACAGTCCTTGGGCTGGGCAGGGTTGCTCCCTGGAGGTGGTGCAGACTGCTGGCAGAGGAGCTGCAGACTGTGCTGGCAGAGGAGCTGGCATGTTCGGCAGGGGCTGGAATGAAAGCTTAATGCTTTGCTTTTCTTCCCTCAGGCACCTCAAGGATGTGATCCTGCTGACAGCTATAGTCCAAGTGCTGAGCTGCTTCTCGCTCTACGTCTGGTACTTCTGGCTCTTGGTAAGCCCCAGCCCCTGCTGTTTTCCATCTCGTTCTGCATTGTCACTGTATTTGTCTGTCTTCAGGACTGAAGACATTATTTATTCATTTCATTTCAGTGTCCTGTTTCAGGCCCGAACTATTTTCTGATACATTTTTTAATCTCCTTGTCAAATCCCGTTAAAAATGAGGCCGCACAAGGCAAAGAAGTCCTGATCCCTCTCGGTCAATCACACAAAAACTGGACTGGCTTTTGTCTTTCCCTCTGGTCCCATGAAAGGACAACAAGAAACACAAGGCAGATCAAAGCTGTCTTGGTGCACAGAGCCTTTCTGTGTCTGTAACAAACAGTGTTTCTTTTTGTTTGGCTTTCTCAGTCATTCAGCATGGACCAGGCTGGGATCTGCTGGACACTGTGCCCCTTGGTAGATAAAATGCTGTAGGCTTTGATTTCCCCTTAACACACCAAACGCTCTCTACTGAAACGTTTGTCATGTGCCTCCAGCTAAAACTGCTTGTGCAGAAGGACAAAAAATCTCCAGTTAGTTGAAAAATCCCACAGTCGCTTTGAGGATATCCCACAAAGGTACAGAAGGCAATTGTGGGAGCATGGAAAGTTATCCCAGTTCAGTCCTCACCCACAAATTCCTCTCTAGCTGGCCTGGCAGAGGGCAGCCTAGGCTCAGCTGTCCCCTGGAGACCATCTGGATTGCTTTTTTTATAAATTCAGAGAAATGTGGGTGTGTTTTCCGAAGGAAGGAGAGGCGGAATGTCTGGGCAGTTGGATCCCTCTGGGTAATTCAGACCTGATGCTGGGATTTTCGTGTATGAAGCCTAAGCACTGTATATGTATGCAAGTTCCTCAGCCATGAAATGAAATCAGGCCATTTATTTTGGACGCCTGCCACTGCCTTTGATTTCCGTGCATCCTGAGATGTCTCTGATCCAGCTGCTTTGTCTCCCTCAGAAGGACCAGCCCTCCTGATCGTAGCACCCCCCCTGCCAGCGCTGTCCCCAAAGTGACCGAGTTTGTGCCACGTGTGTTTTGCAGGCTCCAGGGCGTGCTCTCTACCTCCTGTGGGTGAACATCCTGGGGCCCTGGTTTACAGCCGAGTCCTCGCCTGCCGCTCAGGAGCCAAACGAGAAGAAGCAGCGCCGACAGGAACGCCGACAGATGAAACGCTTCTAGCCCTGGCTGGGGGTAGATCAACCTCTCCCATCTCCATGCTGTTATTTCATCAGGGATGCGACCAAAACCAATCCGAAACCACCGCAGTAGCTCTGTTGCCCTCTGTCACTGCTGCCATTCCGTCAGAAAGGCCGCAASAGACTTCCCTTGGCTGGGTCTTAGTGCTGGCTGAGGCCTGGCTCCGTGGGCTGACAAGGGGGGGGTGATGCTGGGATGTGTGTAAATACCTTTTTAAAGCAGCGCTGTACCGCGTTCAAGATTGGGGAATGCAATGTTGGAGGAAATAGTACATTAAAGAGCAGAGTCTTAATTGACCGTGCTGGCAGTGGGTTTGTGCAGGGGAGCTATAAAAAATGCCAGCATGGTCTTGGGAGACCTGGACCAGAGGGAAGCAGAATCCCCAGAGAAAAGTGCTCTCCTGCTTTTCCTGAGCTTGGTCTGTGGTGCTCTGCCTGCCACAGCCTCTGCACCTTGTGGAGAAACTGTGGCTGCCCTCCAGGATCGGGAGTGTGGGGCAGCTGGGCATGCTGCGAACTGGGCTTGCAGCCAAACTTGGAGCTTTTGGGATTGAGCCTGAGCTCTCTGGAGCTCTCTGGCCTGTGGTACCTTTGTGGCAGCTCAGCAGGATGTAAGACAAGAAGCTGTGAGTTTTTTTGTGGTTTTTCTGAAGAGGGTACTCCCAGGGGTGCCATGACTGCTGCAGAGCTCATGTGTTAGAGACCGGGAACAGCTCAGGGCAGTTTTACTTTTGCCTGCTTTGATTTACTGATGTTGTCCCTGCCCAGTATGTTGTTTTTCATGCTCCATGACCCCTTCCAGCTTCTGAGGCACCAGCTCAGACCATGCAGCTTTGCCTGTGCCAGCAAGAGGCACGGTGGGTGTTCACAGTGGTGCCAGCCTGGTTTTTGATGCTATCCACAACCTTTTGCCCACACGTCTTTTCCATTACATCACCTTTATTACACGCTTTTTCCTAACATCAAGCCCAATCCCCACCCTGAGTCCTCAAAGCCAGGCAGGGTGGCTGTCGTTGGGGTGCAGAGCTGGGTGGAGATTGGTAATTGGGGGATTAAAGTCCTTCCTGCTGCTGGTGGGGGGCATGAAGGAAGGGGTAGGGAGCAGGAAAGGCATCCATGGGGCTATCTGTGGGTACAGGCCAGCCCTTATTCCCTGCCAGGCACAGCCCAGAGCCTCCAGCCCTGTCTGGTGCCCCCAGAGTGCTGGGAGCACTCCTGGTACCTTATGGAAACCCCCCCATCGCAACTCTCCCAGCACAGCCTTCTGCACTTGGGGACCAGCACATTGTCCCAGCTCTGCCTTTGCTCCCCCTGAACCCTCTTCTCCGGCTCCCCAAAGCCACATGGAGCCGCACAGCCGTCCCCAAAATACACAGGGACGATGTGGGGGGGACACATCAACACAACCACACCGGCCCTTGGCCGCGCTACCCTACACAGCAGTACATGCACAGCGCCCGCCTCGGGCTCTGCCCTCTGCTCCAGCCCCAATAAATACCCAATAAACAGCACCAGTTACACCCTGAGGGTGCTGGTTTGGGGGGTGCCCCTCAGTCAGGCAGCAGCTGCTCCAGCTCCTCCTCGTTCAGGCCATTGGTGGTGACAATGTGATCCAGCTGCTTCATGTACCGCTCCAGGTCCTGCATGAAATGGGGGATGCGGGCCTTCTCCAGGACCCCAAATTTCTTCAGCCGATTCACATCTTCATAGGAGACCTGACGGGAAGGAGGGAGACAGGGTCAGCACCCACCATCCCAAACCCTGGCAGGTGCCTCCCCTGCTGCCTGTGGGGAGGCAGTGGGAGAGCTGCTGGGGTATGGGATTTGGAAGGATTTGTGGTTTTGGTAACTTTCTGTCACTGCAAGGACAGGTGACAGCAGGACTGCTGTGGCTGAGGGCCAGCAAGGCTTAACCTGCTGGGTTAAGCCTCTTCCCGAAGGTCTCCCACAGAGGATTATGGATTGTCCTGTCCTTCCTTGCACCCTACCCAGCACAGCCTTTCCCTGCTCCACAGAAACCCGTAAGCGCAGGGAAAGGCAAAGAGCTGAAGGGTGGCCAGGCAAGGGCTGTTTTTTGGGAAGCCATGGGATTGAGAGAGCCCGTGTGAGCTTTGGAATGGGATGGGACTCTGGGATCAGCCACTCCCTGCCCCACCCCCAGCTGCTACCTTTCCAAGTGCAGCCAGCAGTGGGAAGTCGATGGTCTGCCGATGGCGCAGGATGCGGAGAATCCCGTCCAGGTAGACCTGGTCCTTACTGAAACAGCCTGGAACAGCAGAAGAGGCCTGGGAGAGGGAGCCTGGCTTCCCACCACCCTCCGCTTGCCTGAATGTTTGCTGACCACAATAACCAGAATGAGGGCACTGACCAGGAGTGTGCCAGAGCTCAGGACTGCCAGGTCCCAAGGGATGAGCACTCGGGAGGCAGCCAGGTGCAGCAAGAGCCACAAACCTCAGTGGAATACTTTCACCCTTCTTCCCCAGTAATTTTTTCAACAATAAACCACTGCAAGAATCCAAACGTATCCACAATAACGCTCACTTTTCCTCTCTGCCTGCTACTTCTCCAAGAGCCTGCTTGAGTAGCTCACAAGGGACAGGGAGAACAGTGCTGGGGATGGGGAGGGGTGTGGGGCCAGCTGCTGTGGCTGTGTTGGGAGGAAAAGGTTAAAAGTAGAACACTGGTCTGCAGGATTGTAAATTGCTCAAGTGACCTTGCACCTGGGAGTAACTCTTGATAAGCCTGTGAACAGCAGGCTGGTGTTTGTCTGATCTTGTGTTCCTCCGCTCAGGTGTTGGTTGTTGCTTTGGGGATCCCCCGGTTAGCGAGGTAATGGGAATAAGTTTACCCGTTGTGTTCCAGTTGCTCGTGCCAACTCACACACTACACGACTGGTGATGCTCAACCCACCCAGCAGCAGAGCATACCCACCCTCTGGTTTTTCTTTAAAAAAAATAGACTCCCTCCCAAAACCCAAAGGCTTCACACCGCCCCCGAGTGGTACCTGGCTGTGAGGTGTCCGTCTGGCCCCGCTTCGCCCGCACACAGTACTCCCACCGGACGCCGGCATCCTGGACATACTGCTCCAGGTCCTGGAAGAGGGCGGAGAAGGAGAGGCGGCTGGCCCGCTCGATGGTGTAGTAGAGCAGGGCTGCCCGCCACAGGAAGGGCTGCTTGCGGAACAGGACGCTGTGCAGGCTGGCCAAGCCTTCCTCCGTGGGGTTGGCGGGTTTCAGGCTGTACTGCTTGCGGCCCTCGGAGCTGTGCCAGGGCTGGCGGGTGTTGTTGACCCCCCGGATGTAGTGGGTGCCTGGGGAGGGGGGGACAGGAGTGAGTGTCGTCAGCCACAGTTCCAAAAAGCTTGACTCCCACCAACCCCCTGCCAAGTTGCTGGGCTTGGGGCCAAATCCCACTACCCATGGGTACCTGCTCGTCTTGGCTGATGATGCCACGGGGCATTTGTTTGTTCCAGTGCCCAGGGGAAGGCCAGGACATGGATAAATGTGTGGGTGCCCAACATCCCCGCCCTGCACTCAGAGGGATCCAGGTGGTCTCAGCCTCTTCCAAAACCTGCCCAGGAGCCCCCCTCGAGGATGCCCCCTTGCAGGACCTGTGGGTACCACCTTGCCCCAGGGTGTTACTCCAAGGATGCTCACAGCATCCCCCCGCTCCGCCCCCAACCCACAGCCAGTCCCGCTGACCTATCTCATGGCGCAGCATCCCCTCCAGCCAGTGCTGCCGGGCTCCGGCCAGGTTGATGGCCAGCGTGGGCCGGCTGTCCTCCACCATCATCACTGCCTGGGACAGGAGGTCATCTGTGAGCTGCACCACCACCTGCAGAAGAAGGAGGCAATGGTCATCAGCAGGGTCTTGGCTCTCGGAAGAGGCTGAGATGGTGGCAGATGGTCAGAAAAATCCACTGACACCACGGATGCTGCACCATCGTTGGCTTGTGCTGCAGCTCCCCAAACGAGACAGAGACAGCAAGAGCCATTGGTGGGGGTGGGGGGCATAATGAGAGGAGAGAGATGATCTCATGCGGGGATGAAGTAGCTCCTTTAATCTCTTTACAGCCAACAAAGTGGATCAAACACTGTGGGGGGAGTAGGCAGCTCCTGGGCAGCCTCCTCCAGCAGCCCTCTGGCTCCAGCATCACCCTCCCCAGCTTGTTCCCATGGGCTCCCCACAGTTTTGTGGCCACACACAATGCACGTCATCTGGAGACCTACCTGGTCCCCCTCTGCATCCCCACTGGGAATGGGATGGGGCAGTAACTTGGCCCATCAAAACAACCCCATTCTGAACATCCAACAGCACCAGCTTTGTTTTGGCTCTGCACCCCTCAAGAAACATCTCCTGAGGGATCCAAGGCTCTGGCTCCATTTTCAGGGCCTCTTCCATGGATTCTCCCCTTCGAGGCTCCAAGACATGAGAAGTGATGGCTCCATGCCAGTCCACCCTCACAGGAGGAACTCTGTGTGCTGACCACAATTCACAGCAGGGATGGGCATCACGTGTGCAAGACTACTCAATATCTTTATACAGAAAAAACAGGTATTTTGAGAAACCTGGCTATTGCAAGTGCCGCAGCCAAGAGAACTTCTCTCCATGAATTAATGTGCCAGCCAAGTAGCATTTTCTGACCACCCAATTTTGGACCAGCAGCGACTCAAAGCCGCAGCATCGCCAGAGGAGATGGTCCCTGAGAGCTCCTACATCCAAGGTTTGGCMGTGGCAATCCTCAGGACAGCAAAATTGTTCCCCTAGATACCTATTAACTCTACAAATCATCTATTATTTCATAGCTGACATTTTTCAGGATGAAAACATGTGCATGTGTTACTACATTACAATTCTTCTCTTACTCAAAAAAAAAGAGAGGAGACTGAATTGGTTTGCTTTAAGTCAGATTTATTATTAGTGTTTATTATGAAAGCCAGAAGTGCAGCGTAACAAAGTCCACCGCTGGGCAAACAAACAGCATAAAATACTTACAGTGCAACTGCTTACCTGGATTAAAATACACCAAGGAATCCCTCCAATGCTGAGAAGAGACTTGCCAGTTCACCTCTGACTCCCCGTGCAGAACCAGCCATCCAGGAGCAACGGAAAGGGACTCTGGGCATTGCCAGAAACCACAGCTTCTTACACTGCCCACTGCAGCCCTTCTCCTGCTGCAGCAGCCCAACCTGCTGAGCAGCACCACTTGCCTTATTTTGGGACCCTCCAGCTTTGCAGATGCTGTTACAACCAGAGCCGTGACTCCAGCCAAAATCCTGCTCCTGGAGCAGCAGCATCAGCTCTCCAGGTCTGTGACCTCTTCTTGCTCTGAGCAGCATCCCCAGTGCATCCTTATGGTCCATGGTTCTGCTTTTGTGGATGCAATGATGGAGAAAAAACTTATCCCAAGGAACCAAGGAAAGGCTTCTGGTGGCCCCYATGGCACTGGGGTATAGGCTCCTGCCCCTCCTCATCAACCTGGCACTGCTCAGGATCTCCAACACTGAGCAAGCAGCTCAGAGGTAGAGGGACACCACCGATGGGATCCCAGGAGACACCAGCTAGCACTATTTAGGCTGACAACATTCCACAACCCCAGGGATTGCCATGCAGCACTTACCAGTGGGGCCAGGTGTTTCTCTGCTGCAAGCTGTGAGCTCACTGAAATCCACATGGAAACCTCCAAGCTCCGGCAGCATCACTTCCGTCCTGAGTCAGAAGAAAAGCAGAAGAGCTTCAGGACCTGCAGCCTGAACCACGACAAAGCAGCTTTTGAAGGCACAAAGTTAATTACAGCATGAACACTTACCCAGGAGCGCGCTGCCTGCAGTGCTGGAAAGCAGGATCCTGCCTTTGCCGAGTGGTGATGGGGACAGAGGGCAGCTGCCTGCAGTGGCTGCCACCAGCCTGGCCACGCTGCCTGCCAGGACTGCCTGTGGGCAGGGACGCGCCAGCCGCTCGGTCTCTGGGCTAGCACTACCCCCACACGAGTTTCTTCTTTTTTTAAGCAAGCACCATGATTAGTACGTATCAGGGAAGCAAAGGGCACGGCAGAACAGAGAGGGCACAGATGGTGAAAGTCAGGAATCAGAGATACAGGTGCAGGGAGGGAGATACACGCCTGAAACCACCCAGTTTCCTGACAGGGTGTGAGATTATCAGTGACGCAGAAGTTTCAGCAAGTTTTGGTCTTGTACGGGGAGCAAGCTCTGCCAACATTGTGTGTTGAGAGCAGGTGAAACCCTTCCCTCTTCCCTACACCAGACACATCCAGCAAAATTTCTAATGGACAGAAAGGAACAAACCAATGGTTTAATTGTTTTAAAAGCACTTATCAGAAGTCCCAGATAAAACAGCCACATATCTCACACACCAGTGTGCAAACAGTGACTGAACCCTTGAATCACAGAATATCCCGAGCTGGAAGGGACCCACAGGGTTCATCGAGTCCAACTCCTAACAGCTCTGAGCAAAGGGACAACTACACAGGGTTGGAAGGAAGGCAGTTGTACACCAATACGTAGGAAAATGGATGGCTTTCTGCCCAGCCAGAGCTCAATTAATGGAGAAGAGAATAGCTGAATTTAATCAATTAATAAACCCAAGAGACAGAGCTCAACTAGCAAGTCATAAGTGCAGGTCTGTAAGACTGGCAGCAGCTCAGCTGGGTATTGGGACTGGTTCTGAGCACTCAAAGGCAGCTGAATTATAGGGAAACATCTGTAGAAATCCTTTCTGTCCCAAGGAAAGGCTTGGGACGTGCAAGGTGCCAAATCCACATTCCAGGGACACCCTCAGGAGGCATCAGGGCATACCAAGGGTGCTTGAGGAGGCAGGTGGGACCTCAGGAGACCACTCATTCCTGYTTTTGCAGGCATGGAATGCACTGGGTACCACTGGGCAAGGAAGTGAGGTGGAGAAATGCTCACCAACAACCCTGTTAGGAGACGGAAGTGAAAAATCAGAGGTAGGAAACAGAGCCTGGCCAAGAGGCAGTGGTGAGGAAGCCCCCACACCAGCCAGCACTGCACAGTCCCTGCCCAGCCAACAGCCCCAGGGAGCCCTGCAAGACAAACCACACAAAGTCAGGTCCAGAAATCCTTCTCAGTCCTGGAACCCAGGACAGTGGAAGAGTTTTGCCCACTCCTTGCTGGCAGAAGGGGAAAAAAAAGCCCCTTAACTGCAGATGTGGAATGCCCCACGCTGAATGCTGCTGGGGGTGCAGAGAAACCAGTTTAAGAGATGCTAAAGTTCTCCCCTGGCTCCATCTCACATGGCTACTGTTGTATCCTAATCATGTATCTCCCAGCCTTAAAACCGAGCTTGGTGTTTCAAAGCACCATAACCCAGCATGTCTCGCAGGACAGCAGGAAATCTCTTCTCCTGGCTTTGTTTTTGGATATGTGGGCAAAGGCAGCTGGCGGAGAAGTCTGCCCTCCCACTGCCAACAGCAAGAGATCACTTCCCRACAGTAATTGATGCCTCATGCACGCAGCAAAAGGCTCCTGGCATGGCCACGCAGACACGCAGCAGCTCCTCTCTCTCTCTCAAGCACACAAGGGAGATACACATGGMAAACATCACATGAAATCTGTAGGGAACCAGCACCCATGTCCTAAAGCTGGGGTACGGTGAACACAACCAAGCTGGAAGTGAAAGGACATCACTGCTCTTTCTCTTTGTAACCAAAACTTTCTTAATCTGAGCCCTTGTTATCAGAAAATAAATATTTTGCTGTATTTTACAAGCAATAAAGGAGGGACACAGATTACCTCTCCCACACAGCCTTCCTTCTGCATGTACTTTCGGATCACAGACCAGATCTGGCACTTGCTCAGCAGCCTCCCGCCCGTGGCGACCTCGAAGCTCTCATAGGTCCCATACTTCTCCAGGACAGTACGAATGATCCTGATCGCCTGTGGCACACAGAAAGTACAAACATAAGCACAAACACCTCCCCTGCTTATAAACACACCTTAAAATCCCACATGCAACGAACCCAGTGAAGATAATCCCCGATTAACACCTCTAAAATGAGATGTGGTTTTGCAATGTCTCAAAAACCAAGGAGACTGACCTGGCTGGAGGTGGCCACCAGGACAGACGGACACTTCACACAACCAGCATGACCCACAGCATATTCCTTCTGCTTTCTGTCACCCTTTCAAGCATCTCATGTGGAAATGCGGCAAAGCAGAAACGAAACTGCATCGTTGCAGTGTGGTTAAATCCATGATTATTTTCAATCTTTTCTGCTTTCAGTTCTCCTTTCAAACTCTGGTGCTTGCACGAAGAGCTCCAGCTACCCAGCTTGCTTTTTACTCTGAGAGTTTCTTACTACAGTGCTGGATTCCAAGCCCAGCAGTAAGGCTTTGCATCACTCTCTGCAGTGATGCTGCTTCAAACAGGGTCTCAGCACCACCATCCTGCTGCACACCCAGCAGCCTTCTAATAAAAGCATCACGTGCTCCATTATTCACATTAACATTTATGGAGCATTTATAAAATATGAACATTTATCAGCACATTTCCTCCCCAGAAAGTGTGCTTTCACTGTAGACATTTTCAAGCAATTATGTTCCCCAGTTGCTGGATTATGTATTAATGTATTAATATTATATATTATATTAGTATATATTCCACAGCACATGACAATGACTTTCAASCAATTATGGAGATTTTCCAGCAGTTTTATTGCATCTGCAAACCTGGCTGAGCTGCTGTCAAGTTTCCCATCACAGAACCAAGCGGAGCCCCTCCCTCGTCCCTAATATTACCCAGGATCAGGAGACAGGTGCTCAAATTATCCAGCACCCCATAAGACAACAGGAAATGGTGTCGAGTTGTGCCAGGGGAGGTTTAGGTTGGATATTATGAAAAATTCTTTCATGGAAGTGGTTGTCAAGCATTGGAACAGGCTGCCCAGGGCAGTGGTGGAGTCACCATCCCCAGAGTTATTTAAAAGACCTGTAGACGTGGCACTTGGGGACATGGTGTAGTGGTGGGATTGGCAGTGCTGGGATAACAGCTGGACTTAAGGGTCTTACCCCACCTAAACAACTCTATGATCCCAAGAAAGGCTTTATGGTCTGCATCTGGTGAGTAACCTCCTCTATCCCTGCAGAAGGTCCCAACTTTCCTTCCCTGGGCAGTGTTCACAGCTGGTTTTTATTCTCAAGTCACGGTGTCTTTCCAGGAGAAGCTGTGCACAGTTTTTCTGTTGTCAGTTTTGTTTTGGGGGGGGTTGGGGTTTTTTTGGTTTTTGCTTTGTTTGCTGAGCGATCAGGCTCATTTTTACAGCACTGCAAGGAAGTTCCAGCTGACCACGGTAGAAAAACGACCTTACATCCTCCCACCTCTGCTCAGCCACTTGCTCTCTCTCCTCCCAGGGGTCTCAAATCACTGAGCCAAGAGAAACCCAGCACAGCTGGTGGCCAGGAATAAGACAACCAAAGAGCTCCTCCCTGACCTTCAGTGCACATCCTGGCCAGCAAAATTCCTAAGACATCAAGTTTAATGTTCTGAGCATCCCCAAATCATGCACCCACCATGTGCAGCAGGATAACAAGTCCTCCAGCCCCAGTTCACGTGACAAACCAGGGATGTGATCCCCAGGGTGATGAGCCTCCATGGGGCCTGGAAGAATCCCTCTGGTTTATTTAAGTTTCCTATTAAAAAAATAAAATAACCCCCCAGGCACATGTAGGGCAGCTGGTGGAGCAGCTGGAAGCAGGGAGCTGGTCTAGGTTTGTCTGCTCGTGTCCAAGGATGCTGACTTAGCAAAATGTCTCATTTATTTAAGCTCCATGATTAATGAAGGTCTTTGAAAATAAAAGCAGTTTATAGTTAAGAGTTAGCTGGCAAGGAAAAATGCTTCCCAAAATAAAAGAGATTGGAAGGAGGTTACTGCAGGGTAAGAGCAAAGGAACCGTGCCATGAATGCTGTCCCATCGGACTGTCAACAGAAAACTTGGAGGAACATTGGTAGAAACACTCAACACTTAGTATCTCTTGCAAAAGGTTTTAGGATCCACAGTGGTTACAAACTCTTAATTCCATTCATTCAAAGCATTACCCAGAGAAAAATAACCTCAATTATTCATCTTTTACTCTGCTGTAAGCCAAGTGCACCAGAAGAGAAAGCACAGGGTGAAAGAGCTCTGAGCAACTCATTTTACTGCAGGACTCAGGGAATGAAACRCAGGAGGGAAACGCTGAAAAGCTGGTGAGGTCTTTGTAGGAGTCAGAGCGTCTCCCCTGCAACAGCCTTGCTGGCACCAGTTTATCTGGGACAGAGGTACGGCACACACTGGGAATGACGAACTGCTTAGAAAGCTGTTTACAGAAAGGGCCTGAATCATCCAGATAATAATCCAGGCAGAGACACGGGCAGTGATGTGGGAATAAGTAAACATTCAAAAAACAATAAATAAACCAGTGAAGAAGTTGTTATTGGAACAAATAACTCTCCACTGAGAGGTGCAAAGAAATGCTTCTGGTGTGCCAGTCTGAATTTGGGATAAGAGGTTTGTATGTGCTCCTTTGCTCATATGCAGAAGGGATGCTCTCCCMAGAGATGGGATGCCCACTCCCAGGAGCAAATTGGTTTTGGCACACAGCCAGGCTTCCTGCTACAAGCATGGAGCAAAGGGATGGAGCAGCTTCAGTTCCTGCATGCAGGAAAGGCTCGTTTGTGGGCAGAGCATCCTGAAAACACATTCCTGTCTCTTTCCTCCTGTTGAATGACTGGCAGCTGTTTGCTCAGTGCCATCCCCATGGCAGAGAGCAAGTCAGAAATGTTTCACTAGTGTATAAGCCATGGAAACAGTCAAGCAAAATAATACAGACTCCTTAGGARGAGTCTACACCAACTAATATCATTACTGACCATGTTTGCTGATGTTTTAAGGATGCTGCCACAACGGACAAAGTTTAGGCCTTCCAGAAAACAAGCCAGCTTAACTGCCAGGTCATTCAGGCTAAGGAGCACCTTCCATGCTGTCACCCATGTGCTCTGGCTYCCTGGCTGCTATTTCTACAGCAACAAGTGCAAAAACATACCAGCAAGGTGTCCCTGATGGAGCACAGTTCCCAACACAAGCAGGAGCCAGTTTGATCAAAGAATCACAGACTGGTTTGGGTGGAAAGGGACATTTAAGATCACCTAGTTCCAACCCTGCCCCACGGGCAGGGACACTTTCCACCAGACCAGGATGCTCAAAGCTCCATCTAACCTGGCCAGCGGGTGGATGCTGGTAGCATCACCCAGCACCATGACCAGCACCCATGTCACCCACAGAGCATGCCCTATTCCTGCAGGAAGGTGAGGTTACTAAAACCAGGTTTAAGAAATCACAGGGTGAATGTGCTGAAGGCAGGATACAAAAGGTGTTGAGGAGAGCGGGATCAGGCAGCAGCTGGGAAGGAAAGCGGGCTGTGAGGTTTCACATGGACAAGGGAGAATGGCTTTAAATTGACAAGAGCGTGGGTTTAGGCTGGACATTAGGAAGAAATTCCTCTCTGTGAGAGTGATGAGGCACTGGCACAGGTTGCCCAGGGAAGCTGTGGCTGCCCCATCAGTGGAAGTGTTCAAGGCCAAGTTGSATGGGACTTGGAGCAGCCTGGTCCAGTGGAAGATGTCACTGTCTATGGCAGGCTCTTTAAAATCCYTTCTAACCCAAACCATTCCWGGATTCTACGAYGATGGACCAGCTGCTGGCCGGCCCCAGCACGGAGCAGTCCCACCATGACACATCCCGGTGGCCTGCCGATACGCCCACGCTCGCACCAGCCCACGGGGCGGGGGGAAACCGGGGAGGTGGCGAGCCGCGGTCCCTCCTTTCCACCCTCCTCCGCCCAGGCCGAGCATCCCTSCCCGGCCCCGCCTCACCTGAGCTACGAAGCGGTCGGAGGCGGCTCCGTACTTGTCCAGGACGGCGGCRGGCACCGGCTCCGCGTACTCGAACTGGGGGTCGTAGGCGAAGCTGGCGCGGAAGAACCGCTCCCGCTCCGCCTCCACGTTCCGCGGCCGCAGCGCCACGAGCAGGCAGGGGCTCCGCCGCCCGCCGCCCTCCTCCCCGCGGCCCCGCGCGATGTGCGGCAGCGAGGCGGCGGCCCGCAGCCCCCCGCGCCCCGCCGCGCCCTCGCTCCGCCGCGTCCCGGCCCCGGTTTCCGAGAGGCGGCGGGTGCCCCGCGGGCAGCGGGGCGCGGGGGGCGGCGGCGGGGACGGGCAGGGGCAGAGCGGCGCGCCTTGGCCCGGCCCCGAGCCCCTGGCCCCCGAGCCCATGGCCCCCGAGCCCACGGCCGCGGCCTCCAGCGCGGCGGCACCGGGGCTGCGCCGGCTCCGCGCCCCGCCCCGCCGCCCCGAGCACGCGCCGCCGCCCGCCAATCGGCGCCGCGCCCGGCGCGCCGCGGCCAATGGGAGCGCAGCGCTGGGGCAGGGCCACGCCCCGCCCGCCCCGCGGCGGCAGAGCCGGGCCCGGCCCCGAGCGCTGCGCTCCGGGATGGGCGGCGGGGCAGCGCCGGGTGTGTCGCCAGCCCCGGCCGCATCCCCAGCCCCGGCCGCATCCCCAGCCCCGGCCGCATCCCCAGCCCCGGCCTCATCCCCAGCCCCGGCACCATCGCCAGCCCCGGCACTGTCGCCAGCCCCCAATCCCCAGCCGGTCCCGGTTGCACAGCTGGTCCCGGCTGCATTGCTGCCTCAGTTGCGTCGCCAACCCCCGCTGTGTGACCACATATGCGTTGCCAGCCCCGGCTGCATCGCCAGTCCCAGCTGCATCGCCACCCTGTTTGCATCTCCAGCCCCGGCTTCGTCGCCAACGCCAGTTGTGGCACCAACCCCACTTGCATCGCCATCCCGCAGTTGCATCACCAGTCCCGGTTGTGTTTCCAAGGCCACTTATATTTCCATCCCAGTGGCTCTGCCAGCACCAGTTGCGTCACCAACCTTGGTTATGTCACCAACTCCAACCGCGTTGTCACCCCCATCATATTGCCAGCCCTGGTCGCATCACCAACCCCAGTCGCATCATTGACACTGTGGTCTTTCTCAAAGCCCCTGCTCCTGGGGTGCCTGCAGGMAGCATGCACCTCACTTTTTGATTGTGGCTGGCTTCACCATCCAGCTGACACCAGTGAAGGACGACGCAGGCTCAGAGTGCAGAAGCAAAGTGTGTTTATTATTTTGTAAATCTGCTGATTTCGAGTCGGTCTTGGCCGAGGAGCCTAGCTCACTGCTCTTGTAAGCCATACCTACTGTGCCACCCCCGTGCCATCTCTGTGACCACCTGGTAAGCCAGAGCCTGCTCTCGTTATGTGAGTTGCTCTGTCCCCGGCGAACAGAGGCTACAGCACCGCSGGCTCCACAGCCTCTAAAGTGCCTAAAAATGGCTTGCTAGTAACAAGGGCTTGTGCATATGCTGGAATTCACGAGTGTGATGTTAATGAGCTGGCAGCATGGTTAATTATCCACCCACTAGTGGGAAGTGACAAGCCTCTGAAGTAAAATGAATCACCATTCCTGAAAGAAGAACCAATCAGTGTGGAAGTGGGTGCCAGCCCATCCACCTGAGCTGTTGGTCTTGCTCACTTTCCTTCCAAACTCGGCTCTGAGTCCTTTGCTCCCCTGCACGGCAGTTTGTGGTGGCTACCGTCATGGAGGGAAGCTGCCCCTCACTCCTTTCAGTTCTTTTTAGGCTCCTTAAGGACCTTGTGTTCACGTAGGAGCTTCCCCAACTTCCCAGCCTCTGGGCTGGATCTCGCCTGCCCTGGCTCTCCCTGCTCCTCTTGGCTCCCCAGCAGGATTTCGTTGATGTAACTGAGGGTCAGGTTGCTGAAGATCATGTTGAAGTGGTGGGCACCTCGCAGCTCCTGGACATACACCTTCTGCTTTTGCTGGTCGCGCCATCGCTTGCACAGCTCCAAGCTGCGTGTGTTGACGCTGTCGTCCCCGTCACCATAAATTATGTCCACGGGGTCCTCGTAAGGGAAATTCTCATCATAAATGTAAGTCTCTGCAGTGGGAAAGCCTGTGCCATAGAAGCAATACGTGTCCACCCCAGGAGGGGGTAAGTCCTTCAGCAAGTCCTTCATGTCCTCCCACATGTACCAGCCGTCCTCCAGGTTGACGTCGGTGAAGAAGCGCTGGTAGTCACGGTAGGTGTAGTTGTAGGAGGGTGTGGAGATGAAAACGTGGCTCTCGGGCCAGGCCAGGGTCGTTGGGAACATCCAGGGGCTGGTGGTGGTCATGCGCTGCTCTTCACGGAGCTTGATGTTGGACATGAGTGGGATGCCCTGTTCGTCACCTGCGAGGCACACAAGGGCTCATCACAAACAGCACCACAATGTGCCCTCCCAGACAGAGCCTTTGGGCAGCTGGGCTGGGATCAGCCCCTCCCGGCAGTGACTCACCACTGCCTCCTGGCCAGTTCCAGCTCAGCTCTTCCCCTCCTTACCCCTACCCTGCCCATGACCATACATCCTCTCCACACCTCTCTGGCTGCAGATATCCAGAACAGCCTTCCAAACTCTTCTCCTCACATCTCTACCTGCTCAGATGGGCCGAGTGTAGGCAAAGCTGGATGTGTGATGGCACAGACCAACCCAGCTCTGAACTTTCCCTGCAACCCTGGCACCTCCATGCCTGCCTACAGGGACAGAAGTGAGCAGAGCCCAATAGTGCATGGCTAACTTGTATGTTTCCTTCAAGCCTTGGCATTTTTGGTATGTCTGGAGTCCTAAGACCATGGAATGACCTCAGATGACCTTAAAAATATCTCTGGCTCTTGTGGCAACAGAGAAAAATATGAGCAGGTGACTTAAGTGTGATGCAAGGGGCCAGATGTTAAAACCTTCAAGCACATGATTTTTAATCCCATGTGTTTTTGGGGGCTCATCTTGTGACTTGTAGATATTCTGGGCTGTCAGCATTAGGCAAATGATTGTGGCTTGCTTGGCTGCAAAGAGGTTAAACAGGAGCTGTGTCCCCCACCTCTTTCACCACTGTGTCCTTTCTCTGCCCTCCCCCACCCTCCCGTTTCTGCAGGAGGGAAAGAAAACAAAGAGGTGGCTGCACACAGGGAGTCACCCACCGGATGCCAGGATACGCAGAGGCTTGACAGACCCTCCCCAGGGGGCACCCAGGGAGATGAACCCCCCAATGTACTGATCCTTCCAGTCTTGGGTCTGCTGCAGCAGGAAGTAGAGGACGTGCAGGTTGCCCATGCTGTGCGCAATGAGGAAGACACGTCTCTGGTACTCGTCGTGCATCTCCTCGATCAGTGCCTTCAGGTTCTGGAAGTATTCGGGCTGCTCCTCTGTGGACAACAGGGGAGCAAGATGGCATGAGGGTCATCCTGCTTCCCTCCCAGGGAAGGGGGACCTGGCCAGAACCCCCAGACTTACGGGGTCCAACCCTCCAGTCGTAGGGGGCTGCTCGGACCGTYTGGTCCCTCACGTAGCCGTTGTTCACCAGGTTCTGCACCAGGGTGTGCAGGTAACCTGTGGGCAGAGGGAACAAGTGGGAATTAGGTCTGCAGTCTTCACCTGTTAATCTTTTTCCATCCTGGTCCTCGTCATGGCCAAAATGTTCTCTGGTAAGCCCTGTAGCTCGGTGGCTCCAGCAACTCTGTGCATCCCATTGTGTACTGGGGTCAAGGATGGGGTGGTCCCTCCCAGCATTCAACTGGAGTGTGTCCCCAAGGCCAATATCCCTCACTGCCAGTGACCTGTGCTCTCTGCAGAACCACTCCTTGCTGGAGACATGGGGATACCTCCCCCTTTGCATGGAGTACGTGGGATCCCCAGACACCCTGGCCTCTGCTCCTCTCACCTGCCAGCTTGCTCTGATCCAGGTATTCCACAGAATAGGTCTTGCCAAAGCCAGGCACGCGGATGTGCACCCCTGGGGCATTGGACATTTTCCGAGAGGTTCGGTTATACACCACCCTGTGGGGACAGGACAGGAGGTGGCAGAAGAGTCATGTCCCCACCGGGGACATGGGGCTGGGGTGGAGATCACCGGATAGCAGCTTGGACTTGGCTGTTTCCAAGCCTTGTGTGGATGGGAGGTGCACTGGTGCCCAGCCAGTGTCCATGCTGCTTGTCTGGCATCCCAGGACAGGAGGCCCTGATGGAACCAGCTGCCACACCCCCCTAACCCTGGGCAGGGTGGCAGCATCTCCAGGGGGTGCTCAGGGTGGTCTGGATGGGCATGAGCACATGGCAGGGACATGGGAAAGGGACAGGCGCTCAGAGCAGTAGCCAGCCAGTTGTGTTTCCAGACAATCCCATGGTCGTCCTATGTTTTTCCATGTGTGTTAGATCATGGCCAGAGGGAGGAGAGGGCAGGGTAGGTCATTTCCCCAGGGAGCTCCCAGGGTAGGGTTGGATGGTACCTGGTGTTATCGATCCAGCAGTCAACTCCCACTGGCAGGAAGGTGTTGAGGTTGAGCCAGATGGTGAAATAATCCTCTGTTTTGCGGTAACACATCCAGTTCACCACATCTGGCTTGTCCAGCTTTGCTTCCAGCTGGTTCCCAAGGCACCCGGGCACTGGAGGCACCGCAAAGGGAGAGCACAGCCAGTTACAGACCCCATCCCACTGGCTCTGTGGGGCTGCCCAACCTGGCACTTACCCCGGCCCCCCAAGCAGGGCTCCTCTAGGGCTGCCTGGCTGGGGATGGCTGGGCACCTGCTGGAGCAGAATCCCCAGACAACAGCCCACTCCACACAGGAGCGAGGGTTCTTGGAGCTGAGATGCAGGGTGAGCATGAAAACAGCACTAAAAATGCATCCCTAGAGCTGCCTTTGCCATGGGGTGACTTGCAGAGCTGCCACTCTTGGCTCAAATGTGTGAATTTCCACCAGAACAAAGTATCCTAGATTATTCCCCTTCCCTGGCTGGGTTTCCACCCTCCTCTCCTTGCTGCAGCCTGGGGGAAGCAGTCAGTGCTGCTTGCGGCTGCCTGGCAACTTGTCCTGGGATAGAGGGCAGCTCAGGGATGTAGAGCTCCCAGGGAGATTTTCCTGAACTTTAAACCCTCCATACAGGCTGAACAACATCTCTGAAATGGTTTGGTCCTGAGTGGAACCGTACCCTGTGGAAATTCAGTGGGAATAGCGTGTGTGGGAATAGCACAGCTTTAAGCAAGTTCACTTGTGTGACCTGGGCTCCCTCAATGGAGGGTGACGGCCACCAGGGTGTTTGGTCTGCCTCTGGGAGCTTCAGTGTGGTTTCCAGCAGGGATGGGACACCCATCCCAGTGTCACCCTGATATATGTGCCTATGCTGGGATAAGACACCACAGAGAGCTTTCCCAGCTGGTGTGCAGGAGCTAAGAGCCAGCTCCTGGTGCCAGCAATGGCTGTGAGGGTGAGTACAAGAGGTGAATGGACTGCAGGGGACAGTGAACCTAGTGGAATGGGAGCACCAGGTGATGACTCCCAAGGCCCCAGCAGGTCCAAGGACTTGCGTGCAATACATGGCTGGGGCCGGTGCCATGAAGAGGACCTTCAATGCCTTGTGCCATG
This sequence comes from Amblyornis subalaris, assembly GCA_018881555.1. NCBI lineage: Eukaryota > Metazoa > Chordata > Aves > Passeriformes > Ptilonorhynchidae > Amblyornis > Amblyornis subalaris. The sequence goes on along the minus strand of JACAXG010000036.1, from coordinate 12,682 downwards.
CGAGAGGGGAAGGAGATACAGCAGTTACCTCCCTCAACCTGCCTTACAGCTCCTTCATGCCTATGGCCTGTCCCCAGGGGTACAGGGAGGGTCTAATCCTGTCTTCAAAGCACCTGGATGGGGATCAGGCAGGTGTAGAAGAGCCCTGGCAGAAAGGACTTCCCTGGACAGTGGGAGGAGCAGGACCACAAACTGCTCTGACGGGTCCTGAAGATGCACAGCCAGCACCCCCCTGCCCCTGGCACACAGCCCTGAGCTCTGCCTCCCCTTCCAGAGGACATTAGGTAATTATTAAGGGAGTTCTGTGAGGGCGGAGGGGTTATCAGCGGTCCCAAGGGCACTGGGGGTTTCCGGGACGCCCGGCCCAGGGGGATGGGTTACTCGCGGATGCTGAGCGGCACATGGGGCAGCCAGGTCCAGCTGGGCGTGGGACAGGGCCTGAGCCTGGTATCAGGGACAAAAGGAGATGCTCCAACCATCACAGGTAATCCTGAAAAGAGCCCCTGGTGACAATGACCMGGGTCTTCTGGCCACCACAGGAGGACCAGCCCCAGGACACGGAGGCTCCAGATGCTGTGCCCTGCTCCTTGATGCCTCTGGAAGGGAGTTTACAGGGTCAACCCTTGGCAGTGCAGCAGGGAGGGATCTTCTGCTTTTTCTCTTCTCTTTTTTTAAGGGGAAATGTGTCATGATTCGAGAAAAAGGAGGAAAACCCCAATTCTGCTCAAAAGAGGTTTAATGGCAAAACCTCATCTTGACTGCTCGGTGATGGCAGAGGGGCAAAGGAAGGCAGAACCATGTTGGACAGAGTTACCAGCTGGTGGTGGCTGCTCCCACCTCCCTGAGGTGATGCCCCCAGCTCTCCTCACCTCTCCTGCTGGCTTGCCCCCAGTCAGGGTGGACATTGTGTGGGATGTGAGATGGATGGCCCTTTGCAGCAGCAGAGGATGATTTAGCCATTGCCAGGGAGTGGGAGAATACAGGATAGGGTGGGCTTCAGGAAAAGGAAAGGTGATGGATGCACCCACTGCACCAGCGGCAGCCACTCTGGGAAGTGGCAGAAGAGGTTATGCTGCAGCCCCTGTCCTGCCAGCAGAGTTCCCCATACCCAAGCAAACTCTAAAACACGCCCCGGGCCACATGTGAGCTATCAGAACCCCATTTGCTTTCTGCGGTGCCCAGCCTGTCCCCTCAGCTCCAAAAATCTCTGTTTGGGCATGGTCAGCCTCGTGTCCCTATCCCAGTGAGTGGGAAGGGACTGGGGAGCCGTGTGACACTCCCCCTTGGTGGCTCCAACTCCAGTCAGCCAAGAGCCGTCGCAGCCAAAACCCACTGAGTCACCAGCAGGGGAGCACCCCAACCTCTCTGTCTGCTCTGGGGGGCTGCACAGCACCCAGGGTGCCCATCCGTCCCCCCTCGTGGTGCCCGCGCTGGCGTGACCTTACCGAGTACCACGGGCGGCGTGCTGTTGGTCGGGGGAGCTTCTGGGGTGGTGGTGGGTGGAAAGAGGACGTTGAAGAGCCAGAACTGGGACGTGGGCTGCAGGAGCAGCGACAGCGTCAGCAACGCAACCCCGGCGCCGCTGCTCCCCATGGCAGGCTCGGCCGGGATCCTCCGCACGGCTCCAAGCCAAACAGCCTTTTATAATTTTTACGCAGGTCCAGCCAAGAGGCACCCGGGCTGCAGGGGAGGGGAGAGCAGCAAGGGGCTGGCCGTGAGGAGGAGGAGGGACGGGGAGGGACGAAGGACTGGCCTTATGGACAAGCCACGGCCTGTCAAAGCCAGTCCAGCGGTGCCCAGCGGTTCTTCGCACCCTGAGAGCCCTGCTCAGGGGTGCTGCACATCGAGCAGCTTCCAAGTGCCTCGGTGTCCCTCTGCCGTGTGCTGGGGAGGTGGCTGCCGCATCCTTTCCCCTGCATGGTGCTCTGGGGGTAACCTCCCAGGGCTGCTCACTCTCTGGGTGGATACAGGCCCTCTCGGCTCCTCCTGCCCCTGGCAGGGGATTGCCGGTGCCGCCGACGTGGCCAGCTGGACCCCAGGCATCCGGGAGAAGATAGAGCGGTTGGGACGGGAAAAGACACATCTGGGCAGCTCCTTGTGCCACATGGCAGCACCGCATTCCCCACTGCTACCCTGCGCACTGCCCCTGCCCCGTGACTCCCTGCCCAGGCTGCCCCACGCAGCATCCTCCCAGTATCCCCTGGAAGGCCCCCTTAGCAACAGCCCCAGCTGGGAGGAGCCCCTGCAGCCCCCAGACTCCACGGGCAGGGCTCCAGGTGGCCCTGCCTGCACTGGGGACTGGGGACCCTGAGGGACCAGGGACGCTCAGGCTGGAAGGGACCTTCATCTCATTTCAAACCTCTGCCATGGGCAGGGACACCTTCCGCTAGACCAGGATGCTACAAGCCCCATCCAACCTGTCCTTAGCACTTCCAGGGATGGAGCAAAATCTTACTCTCCTGCTGAGGGGAAGATGTCTTCTTCCTCCCAGGGAAGTGCAAGGTGGGATGGGGATGCATGGGGCTGGAGGGCACTGGTGGGTGGGCTGGACTGACAGGGTGGGTTCCCTGTGGGGCAGAGGGGTTCCCTCCTAAAGAATGGGGAGGAAGGGCAAGAGAATACGTGGGGTGGCATTAGGTGCCCACCGAGGGCTCCGTGTCTGTAACCCAACCCCCCGCAGCCGCCTCCCTCCCGCCTTAACGCCGCTCCTGCAAAAGTCCTGCTGGGACTCGGATTCGAACCGAGGTTTCTGCAGCCACAGCGCCGAGCAGGGGCCCCTGTGCGGCCACAGCCACCGCTGCTGCTCCTGTCCCCCGGCGGGACCCTCCTGCCTCCCTCTGGGAGCGGCGAGGTTTTACAGCCGCTCCCGCAGCATCCTGCTCCCCTCCCTGCCTGCGCGTCCCCGCGGCACCGGCATCTTYCCAGRGCGCATCCCTGTGCCGGATCAGTGCCCAGTGGGATTCCCAGGAGCCGGGTGTTCAGCCTGGCGTGCGCTGCCAGCCTCGTTGGGGTGGTGTGGGGGTGGAAGACGTCAAAGTGGGTCCCCACATTGTCCCTCTGATGGTGCGGGGCAGGATCCTCATTGCCTGTCACAGACATCCCCTCAAAACCCCAAATGTGAGCCTGGATAGCTCAGTTGGGAGAGCATCAGACTTTTAATCTGAGGGTCCAGGGTTCAAGCCCCTGTTCAGGCGGTGGCTTTATCCTTTAGGCTCCTTTAGTAGCCATGGGGAGGAGTGGCACCTCCTCCTGCCGGGACAGTCGCTCCTGGGGCAGCTGAAGCACGGATGAAGCAGAAGTTTGTCATCTCCCCTGCTCCCTCTCTCACTGAAGGGTGCTCAGGTGTCCAAACTGACTTCAAGCAGTGTTCTCAAAGGTTGGGTTCCTGCTGTAAGTGTTTTTTCTGCATGACGACCTCCATGAAGATACCGGAGGGACCGGACCATCTCTCCTGGGAGGGAAGCCAGGCTCTGTTCAGTGGTGCCCAGTGCCGGGACCAGAGGCCATGGGCACACACAGGAGGCTCCATCAGAACACCAGGAGACACTTTTTCACTGGGAGGGTGACTAAAGTTCCCCAGCAGAGCCCTGCATCGCATTAAGAGAAGATGGTTCCTGGAGACCAGAGGCTGCAGTGACTCGTGGAGACACCACACTGCCCCAGCCAAGCCCTGGACTGCACTGTAGGTGTATAGATACTTCAGGATATTTTTGCAAAATAGGAACTCTTTTAACAGAAAATCAAGCAATTTTGGATGAAAAATACCCCCTTTAGGATTTTTTACATTTTTCAACCTGAACATACACCAGTTACTCAAGCACAGTACATTATTTTTCAGATAAGTTTAGTGGCCTTACACCTCGCACTGACTTACTGGGGGGGAAAAAAGAAGAGGAATGGAGAAATTATATATTTCCTTGTGTACCTGCTTCTCAGCTGGGTAAAAGTGGGGCAGATACTTTTGGTGCTAAAGAGCAGCTTCTCCAGATGTTTATCTTCTCTCTCTTCTGTATTATTTTTAGAAGGGAAAAATGCTGTTTGAGATTTCCCTGAGTAAAGCAATATGTGTTTTCAGTAAATGAAGGTTGGAAGAGTGTGAAGTTGTGCAAGTAGTGCCCTACAAACTGCAAATCCTAAAGGTAAATGTGCAATGATTTTTTTTTTTTTCCCATTTCTTGCTCTGGATAAAGTACGAAAGAAAATAAATTTATTTTGTGCAATTAAAAAATCCTCCCTCTTCCTTTCCCAAGAACACCTGAGCCCATTTACCTGAGTGCTGCAGCTTTCTGCTGCTTTCAGATGCTCCCAGAGTGGCTGAGACCCACAGCTTGGGTGGTGTCTTCACCACCAGCCTGTGCCACACCTCATGTAATTTCTTTTTTGAAAGCTGCCGACCAGAGTGAGTTCTGCACGGCTGTCAGGAGAGGGCACCAAGTCCAAGCAAACAGGGTGACTCCACTAAGGCTCCAAAAGGGTAAAGGCAACAGTTTAAAGGGCTTCCTCAGGCTGAAGCATATCCTGGTGCACCCAGAGATCTCCACCTGCTTCTTGGTGCCCATGAGACCTCGGGTTCCCAGACCTGCAGTGTGTCAGGGTCATCCTTCAGCTGTGGGTGGGTTTTGCCTCTGCTGTGAAAGCATCCCTGGAGGTCCTGCAACGAAAATCCTGTTCCCCTGGCGCAGGGAGTGCTGGCAGCAAGGCTTTCATCAGGCTGATCTTACTACTTCTGCTGTGGCAGATCCTTCATGCCCTAGATGGCAGGAGCTGAGCAAGCTGCTGCCTCCCACCTCCTCTCACTCTGCAGGGCGGCCACAGCATCCTCTGGTCCTCTGTCTGCAAAACTGTGAGGAAGGAGAACGTGGAAGGCTGGGCAARTTCCTCTAAATCCTCAAGTTTGCCTGGAAAATGGAGAAGCTGGAGTGCTTTCCCAGAAGTGTCACTGAAGCCTCTCTGGAGAGACCCTGCACAGTGACTACGGGCCGGGATTTGTGGCCCCCACCCAGGGCACGGCACCTTTGCAAACCAACCCCCCTCACAGCCAGCTCCCTCCYGGCTCCCGACAAAAGTTGCTGTGACTCGGATTCGAACCGAGGTTGCTGCGGCCACAACGCAGAGTACTGACCACTATACGATCACAGCAGAAGCCATCCTGCCACCCGCTGGGTCCTGCCAGCCGCTGGGTCCTGCCACATGCTGGGACCACGGGGTGGAAAGCGCCCGCACTGTCCCCTCCCCCGGCACAGACACCCTGCACAGCCTGGCAAACAAATCCACGCTTTTCTATTAACGAGGCTGCAAATGGATGCTGCTGCTCAGAGCCTCGGCAGTCTGGAACGAGGCCCTGAATTGTGCAAAACACTGGCAGTGCTGGGATGGCACCCAGGGAGTGCTGCAAAGGACAGTGCTGTTGAGGGGCATCATGCAGCGGGGCCATCACCCTATAATACAGCAAAGTCAGGGTTATAATAATTTCAGCTAAATCTAAGTTATACAAGAGTGAGGAATTAATTAACCTTTTAGCAYTGTGTGTGATACAACAGATTTGGGGGAATTAAGTTAAAAATACAAATGGCACAAGGATCTCCATGGGGAGCTATATGGTGCTGTGGGAAGGATCCAGTCAGGGAGGTCTGGGTAATCCAGAATGTCTGCTCTCAACCATCACCCCCAGGGTTCCACTGCCACCTCCCTGCCTGATCATGATCCCTCTCCATGTCCCCCCRAATTTTATGCCTTCAAAATTGTGCTTTGGTTACTCCAGAACTGCTTTTGCTGTTCCTGGCCCTGGTGCAGGTTGGGGTCAGTGCTGGTGGAGAAAAAAGGACTCAGTGGGGTGAGAGCTCCTTGCTCCACATCCTGGGCAGCCCACAGCACCCTGGGTACCATCCCACTGCTGCCTCCTCCCCATCCTTCCATGCRCCACGGATATGCAGTGGGGGATCCCTGGTGTCCCCATGGACCCCAAGGCCCCCATGTGCCCATTAGGTCCCTCACCCTACTCCATCACCCCATGGTGAGTCCCAGAGGACCTGCGGTTGTCTCTGTTCATCACAGAGCCTCCAGTGCCATGCGTGCCCCATGGAAATGCACACAACACCAAGAGCCTATCCTGCTTCCACACACCAGCTCAGAACAGGGAGCACAGCCTCCAAGAAGAGAGGTAGAAACAGGATTTAACAGGAACACAGAATAGTGTTCCCATCCCTGGGAGAGCTCAGGACCGCACTTACAGACTTCCCGTTTGCATGTCCCGGACTTATGGGTGTTTTTAACTACCTTGATCTCTGCTGGCGGAACAACACGGCAGGGCATGAGCAAGCCAGAAGGATCCCAGCGGGTTTCGGCTGCCTGACCTATGTGGTAGAGGAGCTAACAATGAGCAGTGCTCTGCCTGGACTTCGAGCTGAAAAACGAGGAAGGACTCACTGGGAGGAGTGGCTGAGTCATTGCAAGGTGGTGCTGTCATTCTGAGGGAGAGCTGTGGGATGACCCCAGGGACAAATTCCTACCAGGATGGCAGCCAGGTCCCCAGTTAAAGAACAAACGTTCAGACCAATCTAGCTCGATGATGTGCAGAAATAACTGAGAAGGTCTCTCAAAGCACCAGTGAGGACACTCACAGCGAGAGGTAATAGAAGACCAAAGGAAGGAGGCTCACACAGTGCTACTTATTGTTTGTGGACACTCATTTATTAAGAGACAGGCACAACATGGTGCAGCAACAAGGGTCCTCACAGTCAGAATCCCGAACTGGTGTCTCACCAGGGCACGACCTTCCCTTCCCAGTCCAAAAAGGCCCCAGTCTCCTTCTCAGAGATGGAGGACAGCACCTTCAGCATCCCTTGCACGCTGTCGTCCACTGTCAGGGGGGGCTGTGGAGCAGAGGGAGAAAGAATTCTGAGCCCAAGGTCGGGCCAGGGTCTGGCATGGAACAGATCATTGCTACAGGCAAGAGGAGTTCCCAGACCCTCATCTCCCTCCCTCCTATGCCTCAAGGTTATCTGCCCAGGAGCTCCCACACAGACCAGCATTCAACCCCAGCCCAGCAAACTCTTCATTCCTAAATGATGAGGTTCTTCCAGACCACGGCCAGGAGATCTCTTACCTTAGACGGTCCTGTGCCCCCCATGGCGGTTTGCACCCAGCCAGGGTGGAGAGAGATGCAGAGGACGCCGTGCTCCCGGTACGCCAGGGACTGGCACTTGCTCAGCATGTTCAGAGCAGCCTGTGGGGACACAGGGCAAGGATGGTGGTGGGAGGGGAAGGRGGGCTGCAAGACCCCACAGCTGCAGGGATAGGGCAGCGGGGCATGTAGATAGGACATGCACCGCCAGTTCCTGGGGTACATGATGCTGCCCCACTATCCCTGTGTACATGCCCAGCCTAGTCAAGGTCCCATTGAGGTAGGACCCAGGGCCAGGCACATAACTGTGCTGTGAGAAGTACCCAGGGACTCATAGGAGCTCGATCACAGTGTAGAGACGGGCACAGACGGAGGAGGAGGTTGGAAGACAGGTGTGATCATTGGGAGAGGAAAATGTCTGGGCTCACCCCCAGCACAATCTGGCAGTACCTTGCTGCAGCGGTACGAGACAACTTGTCCCAAATCCCACACAAAGACATCCTCAATGGAGCCCGCCGAGCTGGACATGTTGATGATGGCAGCCTTGCTGCAGCTCAGCCCTGAGCCCGGGCTCCCCTGGGCAGCCTTCTTCAGCAAGGGCAGGAATGCCTGCGAGGACACAGAGGGGACAGGGGAACACATGGACATGGCACAGGGCAGAGCACCAGCTCCTTCCACAGTGGCCAACATTGGCACCAGCACTGGAGCATCCTCCCTTCTCTTCCCACTGCCCCAACGTGCCAGGCTCCAGCTCCTGAGCTCCAGCCCATGGCTCCACGAGCTTCTCATCAGCTGAGAGCCCATCAGGCACCAGAKCAGTGACAGGATCCCCTCCCACTGGCCCTTCACAGCCTCTATGAGGTCCACCTTGGGGACATGGGAAGGGATCCTTCTGGAGCTATGCTCTAATGCTCAGAATTCACCTGGCCCATCAGCAGGGGTCCAACCGTGTTGGTGGTATAAATCTGAGTCATACTCTCCAGCGTCTCATCAGCAAGGAAATTTGTCTTTGCAATTCCAGCGTTGTTGATGAGGAGGCTCAGCCCAGAGCCCCCCAGGTGCTCCCCAACCTTGGCTGCAGCYGCCTTGATGCTGGCAGGGTCGGTGACTTCTGCAAAGCCGACACAGGGGAGGTCAGTGCCCGTGTCCCCATGGTGGAGCTCCCTCTGTTCCCCCAGAGACAGCAGTGCCCGATGGCCCTGCAGGCACCAGCCCATTGGCACAGCTCCCTCCCAGCACGGGACTCGCAGAGTGTGCCCAGGCTGGGCACTGGCAGAGAAACTGGGGCAAAGGATCCCCATCTTGGAGCACCTACCGAGTTGGATGATGACCAGGTTGGGGTGCTTGGAGGCCAAATTCTGTAACTCCTGCAAGAGAGGGCACTGTGTGGGCACAGAGAGACTGGGGGGGCTGTGCAGAGGCTCAGCCTTTCCCAGGCAAAGCCCATATGGCTCTGGCTCCACCCCTGCACCACTACGTACCCAGCACCATGCTCCGGCTGCMCTGAACCCAATGGATGGGAAGCACTCCATGACCAGCTGCCTCTGTCTCCTCCACACATCCCATGYACAGCTGCTCCCATGGTGTCCCAGCCCAGCTGACCTGTGCCGCAGGTGCCAGGCTGCAGCTCCAGCCCCTTGCAAACTCCCTCCCTGATCCAATGATGCCCTGGCACCGAGTGCTCCTGTTCCGCAGCACAGCCACTGCCTCCCAGCCCAGCCTCACCTGTGCTCCTTGTCCCTTGGGGTCTCGACAGCCTGCAAAGATCCACTGTGGTGGTTTTGGCATCCTCAGGAAATGCTGGACGAGCCCCAGGCCGATGCCCCTGTTGGCCCCAGTCACCAGAACAGAGCGCACACAAAGCTCTGCCATGCTGCTGCTTCTCTCTCTGCACCAGCTTGTACTGTTTGCTCAGCTCCCTAATATTTCCTTATAGCATTTTCCACGGACACCCCACCCATTCAGGGCTTGCACCAATCCCTTGGCTCCAGGTACAACTGCTCCAGCCCTTCAAACTCCAGGGCATAGATCCCGGCCGGGAGCCAGTCCTTCCTTCCAAAGGGCAAAAATCACTTGGCTTTTTCAGGCAAATTCTGCTGTCCTTCTGACAACGTGTCGAAAGGACAGATGTCGTTATGCTCTCATGCTGTTCTTATGTTCTGATGCCATCAGCCAGGAGAGGATGTTGAGGGTGAGGAGGGAGGCAGCAGCATGTGGAAGGGATGTGAGAAGTTCTGTGACTCAGGTGGGCCTCACATCTTTACAAGAGGGGCTTTCCTCATGGGACCCACACAACACTGGGAACAGGCTGATCTGCCTTCCCAGCTCCCCTGAGCCRGGACACACCTCACATAARCAGACATTCTCTGCCTTGCTCTTACCTCCTCCAAGCCAGTGCCCATTCCCGATTGTCAAGTGAAACAAAACACCCATGGAGTGAAGCAAACCCAGGGGATCCAGTCTCCTGGCAGAAGGATGGGCACCTGCATGGCCTGCACRTCACCAGCCGCTGGCCTTGCACTCCAGCAACACACAAGCTGGGGCCTTGCCACATCTTAATGCAGCATCTGTGTCCTTGCAGCAGGAATTTCTGCC
>JACAXG010000350.1:161005-207968 GCA_018881555.1 Amblyornis subalaris | reverse complement strand
GAAAGGCCATGGAATGGGAAAAATCATGGGATGGGAGAAACTACGGAGGAAACCATGGAACAAACCATGGGAGACATCATGGAAGGAACCTTGGGATGGAAAACCATGGGAAAGTTCATGGGAAAAACCAAGGGAGGAACAATAAGAAAAAYCATGAGAAAGACCATGGAAGAAGCCACAGGATGGGAGAAWCCATGGGAAGAACAATGGGATGGGAAAATTCATGGGATGGAAGAAGCCATGGAATGGGAAAAACTATGGGAGGAACCATGGGAAAAATCATGGGATGGGGTAAAAAACACATGAGAAACCTTGGGAGAAGCCACAGAATGGGAGAAACCATGGGAAGAATCACCCCATCCCTGGCCCTTAGTGCAAGAGATAGGATTCTGTTCCCTCCACCTCCCCTGCCCTTTTCCCCACTAAATCAACCCCTMAGTCATCYCCRGATCCRCTCTGCCTCCAAAATYCCCTTTTCCCCCATTTTCCCTCACTTTTATTGATGCAGGCCAAGACCCCTTCCCGGATTTTGCAGGATTCATCCTCAGTGCAGGTGTGGTCATGGCAGGTGAGGCCCTGGCCAGGGACACAGGTGCACCGGCGCTGGCAGCGATCCCGGAAAACCAACTCATGGGGCTGTGGGGAAGGAGAAGGGAGAAAAGGAAATCCATGAAAATAAGGGATAAAAAGAAAAAATGCAGGAATAAAGGACGTAAGTGCAGAAGAACAGGGAAAATAATGAAAGAAATGCAAGGCAAAGGGATGTATGTGCATAAAAATAGAGAAAAAAAGGAAAATGCAGGGAAAAAAGACATAAATGCCTAAAAATATGGGAAACAAAGGAAAAAAAGCTGGAAAAACTACCTTATAGTATTCCCCATCCCTGAAGCATCCACACTGCTCCTCCGGAATGCATCCCTGTCCATCGAAGACAAAGCCCTGGTGGCACTGGCAGCCCTCAGTGCAGGTTTCGGGACAGGTGGTGGCATTTCTGGCACAGGTGTTTGCGCAGGTGTTGGTGCAAAGGGAGTAAGTGCTGTTGGCCGGGCAGGTGAGGGCTGGAATTTTCATGGAATCATGGACTGAATTGGGCTGGAAGGGACCTTAAAGCTCATCCCATCACCATCATCCCATGTCCTGCATGTCACCACTGTCACCCACCACCAAACAGGGAACATCCCCCACCTGTCCCCCTACAAGCTCCCAGTGCCCCAGGTGGGATCTCACATGGAGATCTCCCCAACCCCAAATGGGAGACATTTCCCCCTCTGCCTCCCAAACTCACGGCAGAAGGTCAGTGTCCTCCAACCCCCCACAATGACTCCAGCATCGTGGCACGCGGTGACGTAGCTCTGGATACTCTGGCACAGGACACGTGTGTCCCCTCCTGTCATACAGAGGTCATGGATGCAAGATTGGGAATACGGGATCGGGTCGATGATATGGTGGCAGGAGCCGAAGGGACCTTCAGGGGCCACGAGCAGGCCACAGTAGTTGGGTTTTTGAAGGACTGCCACTTTCTCCTCTGTGCAGGTGGGACACTCATCCTGGGGACAGGTGTCATTGCAAGGTGTATCTGTTGTTTTCCATGCAGATCCAAAGGCCGTCACATCTGGAGCCAGYTGGCCACTGGAGAGGTGGAAATCATCATCGCATTGCCCATTGTAGTTGCCACAGAGGCCACACAGGTGGCCCATGTAGGTCTGGGGGACCGTGACCATCACGTGCTGGATGAGGTCATAGTGGACAAGGAGGCCAAAGTCGGTGCGGAGCAGGACACCTGTCCCGTGTGGATACACCTGGATCCGTCCCTCGCTCAGGATGGCTGGGAGGTGATGGGAGATGGAATCCACCTGGGATAGGGAAGGAAGAGTCCTCCAATGAGGAGGTGGGACCAAAAATTTGGGAAAAACTCCTTCCAAACAATGTTCTGATAGATGTATGGATACCACTTCGAAAGAAAAGTTCAAAGGAGCATGGATTAGTCTTGGAGAAGGGGTGAGGGCTCCCCTCATCGAGGAAACACAATTTTGGGTTTGATGGAGGTAGAATCAAAAATTTAGGGAAAACACCTTCCAACCAATGTTTTAATTGTTTCTTTCTTGCTTAGAAAGAAAACTTGGGATGAGTATGGACTGGGCTTGGAGATGGGGTGAGGTGTTCCCTCCATCAAGGAAACCCAATTTTGGCGAGATYCCATGAGATCTGGGCCATARAGTGCCACCTTACCATGACATCTGCCCCCWTTCCTTGTCTCAAGGTCAAGGTGACCCCATAGACTTCCAGAGACAACGCTTGGATCCCGGAGACCTTCCCCTTCTGCCGTGCCTCCTTCTGGATTGTGACAATAAATGATGTCACGTTGTCACCTGTGCAGGTCTGAGCGAGGACGTAGGAGCAGGTACCGGTGACGTTGAAGGCCACCCCATCGAAGGTGACATAGGTGCAGTCACCTGTGGCCACACAGGTGCTGGACACCTGAGAGGGACACTGGAAGACACCATCAACGACCTTCCCAGGGCCACCGTCAGGACAGGAAGTATTCTGGCACTCCACAGTGCCACCAGAGAGGCACTGGCACTTCTCCTGCTCTGTGGGGTAGAAGGTCTCCCCCTCTTTGTAGTAGACTCCGTGGTGGCTGCAGCCGCAGTGGGACATGGGGACACACTCATCACCGCTGAGCATGAAGCTGTCCTGACACACGCAGCCCTCACGGCACCGCCCTGGGCATGTGGCAGAGTCAGTGCCGCAGGTATGTTGGCAGGTGTGGGAGCAGAGCTCATAGGAGCTGTTGGAAGGACAGGGAATATCTGCCAGGAAACAATGGGATTCATGAGGAACCAGGAAATTCCAAGCCAAATCCTGAAAGTTTCCTGGAATTCAGGTGTGAACTTCACCRAATACRGAGTTTTTTAGCCCAATTTCATGGCAAACCCTCAATTTTCCTCCCCGTGGATGTGATGAGGGACATCATTGAATAACAATCCAATGATTATCTGATGATGATTCAATGGTCATTCATAAGGAATATCCCAGTCCATTAAAATAGGAATTGTTGCCACTAAATCACCTGGATTTTCCCCATTTTCATGGAGAAAAATGGAACATTCCCTCAAAGAATGAGATTGCTCCATACTGAGTCATCAATTGACCTCCAGGCTAGATCCCTTTAACCCAATTCCACTATTTTTGGTGCATTTTTTGGTGGTTCTCCCTCTAAATTATCCATTTTTTCACCAAGAAATTTGAGATTCTGGGGGGTAAATTATTCCAGATGAGAAAATGTATTCCTTGGGAAGGTTTATTTTGGGTGGATTATGGGATCTACCAAGACTTTGGGTGGGATTCCAACTGGATTCCCACATACCTCTGGATTGTTCATACACGGATTTGGAACAGACTTGAGGATCCTTTGGATACTGCTGAAGGAAAAACCCTCTAATTATCCCAACTTACAGCAGAAATTATCCATTCTCCACCTCCCAATGGACACACCAGCAGCCTGACATACGGTGGCATAGCGGGCAATGATTGGACACATCCCATCTTCCTGATCAGGGAAGAGGCAGGAGTCATGGATGCAGCTCTGGAAATACTGGTGGGCGTCAACATGACCATGACATGCTCCAAAGGGTCCATCCACTTCCAAAATAATTCCACACCCCATTCTGGACACTTCCTGCTGCAGCCGTGAAGGTGTGACAGTGCTGGAACATTCCACTGTTGACCTCTCAACACATCCCGGGATATCAGCGATCTTCCAGCTGTTCCCGAAGGTGTCTGGGTCTGACGTCACTTGGTTGTTCCTCGTCATCATGTCATCACTGGCGGCGCCATTGTAGTTCCCACAGAGACCACACAGAGCATTGGCGAAGCCATTGGGCACCATTGCTGTGACGTGGCTATGCCAATCGTAGGTGACGATGAGGCCAAAATTAGTCTCTACCACTGCATCCTGCCCGTCACGATAGACAACAATCTTCCTTTCACTGTGGTGATATGGGAGGTTGACCAACTGCTCATCAATCTGGGGAGAAAACCATAAAAATTGATCAAATTTGCAGTCTGATGGTAAATTCCAACTATTTTCAACAGCCAGAGAAACCAAACCGCATCGATTCAATTACATTTTGGATTGAATTTAATTGTGGATTTAAGAGGATGAGAAAGTCCAAGTCCCAAGAGGAGGTTGACCAACCACTCATTGATCTGGAGAGAAAACCATAAAAATTGATAAAATTTGGGGTCTGATGGCAAATTCCAATTCTGTTTTCAACAGCTGAAACACCCAAATGATGTTGACTTAATTACATTTCAGATTTAATCATTAGTTAATGGGATGACGTTTGGGATGAGGTGGAGAACATGGTGCAAAAACTAACGCAACATTTCCCAAACTCACCATGATTTTTCCAGGATGTTCTCTGCTGATGCCGATGGTTTTGTTGTAGACTTTGACTGTCACCACGGCGATGGCCGACGTGAGCTTGTCACCCTGGTGACCATTCTGCACCAACACCTGGAATCCCACCAAATTTTGGGTGTCCTCACACAACCCAACAAACAGGTAAACACACGTCCCCTGGAAGATGAACCTGCTGCCGTCAAAGGTCTCATAGTGGGTGGCTCCAACAGCGGCGCAGACCCCAGAAATTTTGGGATAACAATCCTGGATCCCCTTCTCCACCCGGCATTCCTCCTCTGTGCCACACCCAGAATCCCGGCACACCGCCTGCCGCTGCTCCGCGTCACACACGCAGCGTTGGGTGCAGGTGAGGTCTCCCCAGAATTCCTCGCCAAGGCCATGGAGGAGACCCCGAAAGACACAGCCACATTCAGAGGGCGGGATGCAGATGTTGGCGTCAAGGACAAGGCCCTCGTGGCATGCACAGGTATCCACGTAGGTGGCGTCAGCAGCACAGTCGGACGACACCGCGGGGATGTTGCACGTGGGGGGGCAGGCAGGGCCACAGGTGCTGTAGGTGCTGTTGGGTGGGCAAGCGAGAGCTGGACAGGGAGGGAAGCAACAATCAGGGTGGAGTGGGACATGGTGGGACAGACTCCTTGGACTATCTACAGAGACATCCTGGGGTCTCCATGGATTTTCTGAAGTCTCCGTGGCCTTCTTGGACCTTCTACCTGGACTTTCTGGAGTCTCCACAGACTTTCTAGACTTCCTGCTTGGACTTTCTAGAGACTCCATGGACTTTATGAACTTTCTATGTCGACTTTCCGGAATCTCCCTGGACTTCCATGGATTTCCTGCTTGGACCTGCTGCCATAACCTTTCCCAACCCATGATCCCATGGGGCTTGAGACCCACATTAATTAAGCTCTGCCCACCCCAGGGAGTATTTCCACCCAACCATCCTCCACTCACGACATCCCGCCATTGTCCTCCATTCGGAAACGTTGATCCCGTCCTCCTGGCAGTCATCGGCATAGGCCTGGAGGGCGTGGCACAGCGTATCACGATGCCCCTCACTGGCACACAGGTCATAGATACAGTTCTTCACGTAGATATTGGGACTGACAGTGCCATGGCACTGCCGGAATGGCCCGGAATGTTGGGACAACATCCCACACCACATCTCTGTCTTGTATATCACCTCCTCGTCCCATCTGCACCGCCCACAGTTCCCATCGCAGGTGTCCTGGCAGTGGCCACTCTCACTGGTCACCTTCCAGCTCTGCCCTAGCTCCACGATATTCCACACCTGTTTCCCATCAGGAGTAAGTGCGTCATCCTGGGGGTCCCCATTGTTGTTCCCGCACATCCCGCAGACTTTTCCAGAAAGAGCAGCTGGAAGTTTGACTACTACATGATCATCCCAGTTGTAGAGGACCTTCAGGTTGAAATTCGATTGGATCAACATGGATTTACCCTTCTGGTGAATGAGTAGCTTCCCACGGGAGAGGGAGATGGGGAGGCGCGAGCGGTGGTTGTTCACCTGGAAGACAACAACAACCATCAAAACAACCAAAACCCATCAAAACTGGGCAAAACACAAAGCTTTTGAAGATTTGAGGTGTTTTCATGCAAGGGTTGCCTGCACACCAGCAAAGCCTGGAATTATTTAGGAAAAGACCCTCAAGATCATCACTAAATACGTAATTTCAGTGAAAGTCCACAAAATTACTTGGAATTGGGGAATTATGATGATTTTTGCTTACCCTCACAAACCCATTCTCTGACCGGACGGCGGTGACTGTGACATTGTCAATGTGAATGGTGATGGAGCCGATGGAGGAAATTTTGGAGTTCTCCTTTTCCTCCTTTTTGACCTCGACAGAGAAGGCAGGAAGGGTGGGATCAGGACTGCAGATGGTGGTCAAGGTGTAAACGCACGTTCCCATGAAATCAAAGGTTTTTCCATCAAAACTCCGGTAGTGTGGCCCACCAGTGAGCCAACAGGTGGAGAAAGTCTCCTGGATGCACTCTGGTTGTCCATCCACCATCTTGCACCTTTCCTCACACACCAAATCCTCACAGGAGAGTGATGTGGGGGCTAAAAAAAGGGGAAAATCCATGAATGGTCAACTGGACAACACCTAACCGTTGGGCTGATGCAACAATGGACTGACTGTACTCACTGGTGGCACAGAGCCCAGGGAAGCCATATCCGGTTACGCTCTGAAACCCAAACACCAGGAGCCCGATAGGCACCTGCGGGTTCTCAACGCTCCRCATCGTTTCGCTCACGGTGATGCTGGCCCAGGAGAAATCTGTGCCAGGAATGGCGTGCCACACCACAGTGTTGTCCAGCTGATGGTTGAGGGTGGTGGTGGCAGTGGCAGTGGTGGGTGCAACAAGGACAGCATGGTTATAGTAGCTGGGCACGCTGCTGAAGCGGAATGCGGTGCAGTGGGCGGTGACAGGTGGGACAACGAGGAGGAAGGAATCTTGCCAAGACAACCCACTGAATAAAAACACCACCTGCACCGCCACCACCGCACTGACGTACAGGTGGGAGTTACGGTTCACCACGAATGTCCGCACCTCCCCCGCTGCCATGGCCACAGTGCCATTCTCGCTCCCAGTGTCATACGTGATGGTGTTGTCCTCATCTGTCACCACATAGACGAAGTCAACATCCGTCTGCAGCGGGTTGGGTGGCACCAAGTAGCTCCTCCCCCATGCTGTTGTTGGGAGGAGCTGCTCCACCACAAAGTCAAAGCCAGCAGACACCTTGACACAGGTGTGGCCACTGAGGACGGCCACAGGGGTGTCGGCCACCACGGCTGTGCCAGTGAAGTCCTGGCTGCTCTGGAGCTGCAAGCTGTGGTAGGGCTGCAGGAACAGGCGGAGCACAGCGCCRGGGATGTAGGTGGCCCCAGCATATTGGAAAGTGGCGGTGGTGGTGATGCTGACAGCGGTGGTGGCAGCACCAGCGGCCACCACAAACTCRGTCAGGCCGTAAGTGTWATTCCCAACAGGTGTCACCACATAGTACCTGGTGCCCAGGCTCTCCACAGGCAGGAGGGCAGAGGCGCCCTCGGTGTAGCTCTTGGTGCTGACGGCCACCACAGAGATGTCAGCGCTGGCCTGGACCACCAAGGTTTTATGGGAAATGCAGCTTCCAGCGAGTTCCAGGTTAGCAGGGAGGTAGAGGGGCTCAGTGATGTCTGGCCCCAGGGTGACATTGCGGGTGAAGGAGCCGCCGGGGAGCGTCACCGACACCTGGGTGTTGGCAGGGCCGTAGGAGGTGAGCAGCAGCTGCAGGTAGGCACTGGCGGACTCGTCGTCGTTCTGTGGGAACACGGCCAGGAATTCCCGCCCCCGGTAGCTGGCGCTGGAGACCACTGGTAAAAAGGGGAAGAAAGCATTTTCTTATGCTTATTATGTCATTTTACACGTGTTTTATGGAGAATTATAGTAGGAAGTGTATTTAAATTACATTAAACATATGACTGCAATATCTAATTTATAGAGTAGTTTTATATATAATCATAGTAGTAATTATATTTACAGATTATATTAATAAATAACATTTAAATGAAATTATAAATAATAATATATAAATAGGAAACTCATTTGTATTTTCTATTAACAAATTATTATTAATATTTCAATGTATTATTAATAATGTTGCAATATTAACTAATATTAATCATATAAAATAATATACTATTCCTTATTATAACATTATTATTACATAGTTATATTATTAAATCCTATATTACTGATATATTAATAATATTAGGTAATATACATTAATATCTCACTAATTAATAGCATACTGATAATATATTAATAATATATAACACATATATTAGTAAAATAATGTTAACTACTTTTTTAACCTGTTATTGTATTATTATATTTGTTATCCAGTATATAACTTAGTTATATAGCTTTCTATATTATTATACATACCTATTAATTATAACACTGTAATATACAATACCTGTATATAGATACAGAATAATATATTTTCCATTATTTTCTACATAATTTTAATAGAAATATCTGCAAAGAATTAACACAAATCCAGAAATATTAAAAACAATTAAAGTAATACAATAATAAGTGCTGTAATTATATAACTTATTTTAGTATTAATCATAGTAGAAAATAAATTTACACTTTATTTTTATAATTATATACAACAGTAGATAATTTATATTTTSTCTATAAAATTATACAAATAATGATTTAATATAATTTTATTTCCTGTTTTCATAGAAATGGCTTGGGAAAAAAATGGCCAAAATCAAGCAAAAATAGGCAATAAGGAGCAGTATTAGAGTGGTAGAGAATATATTAGAGACCATTAGAGAACAGACTAGGATTAATATACCATTATATTATACTATATTGCATTATAATCTATCACTATATATAAATAATATAACAATTACAATAGTGGATATTACATTGCAACTCTGTCATATTACATTGTAAAATAAACTAAAATTGTACATAATTATATTTATGGTAATTTATATATATTCTATCTTTTATAATTACCTCTCAATAACTAGATGTAATTATACATAACATAAATACATACTGTGCAATATTAATAAATACACTAATAGTTTATTACATAAATATAAAATACATTACATATTATATTTTATGTATTTTATACCTCCATATAAACTTTGAAATAATTTTATACTTAATTTTCATATAAATTTTTAACCAAAAATGCAAATGAATAGTAACAACATAATTATAGCAGAATATATGTTGTATTTTTAAAATAATTACAGTAGAGATTATATTATATATTCATATATAACTATAGCAGTGTAGATATAAAGTTAATATATCCACAATATATAAAAATACAGATCAGTATTAATAAGCAATTAATGTCCTATTACTCAATATTATGTTATTCAATTACAGTAATTACTACTACTACTAGCCAATTAACATTTAAAATATTTTCTATAAGTTACAATTTATATATAAAAATAGATATAGGTATACAAAAGTAAAACTAAACAAATGACAGATACTTTTTAAGGACCTAAAATAGATTTTCAGGGCTTTTTTTTAATGCTACAAAGCTCTTTTTTGCCTCAAAACAGGTTAAAAAGAGTGGTGTTTTTTTCTTCTAATTAGGAAAAAAATAAAAAGGTAACTTGGAAATTGTTGTGGGAAACCCCACAAAAAGGTGATAAAAATTGATTTAATTTTTATATATATGTGTATGTATGTATGTATGTAAAGAAGTGCATGATAAGGATTTCTTTTAATTTAAAAAATAGGGAATTAGGAGGGTTGGGTAAAAAAAGCTAATTCTGCTGGGGTTTTCTGAAAAAAATGGAATTTGATTGTTTGGAGGACAATATGGAGTAATGAAGTTTGACTGGGAATAAAAACTGGGAATAAAAATAAAATATAAATAAGGGTTTGGATTTTTTTTTTTCTTAAGGGGAATTTTGAAGGAAAATCAACCGGGAAATAGGGAATTGCGATTTTAAAAATTAAAATACAGTGAATAAAAGGTGTTTTTTCCTTACAGAAAATCAATCAAAACCAGAGTTCATTAGGCCTTTTTTCCCCCTAATAAATAAATTTTTTAAAAAGGAATAAATTTAAAAAAATAAGGGAATAAAAGGGTTTTTCCTTAAAAAACTACATTAAAAATAGGGTTGATAAGGATTTTTTAACAAAAGTTAGAAGAAAAGTCAAGAGAAGAAGGAACAAAAGGGGTTTTTTTCCTTAAGAACCAATTGTTTTTATTAAAACAGAGCAAATCAAAGGACTTTTTTCATTTAAAAATGACTTCTAAAAATTGACACTTTTTTTCCTGGTAAAAATACAGTTCCAGTGTATAGATGTTGGAATTTTTTCCTGAAAAAACACCAAAGTAGGCTATTAGAATTTTACCTCAAAGAAACCCACCCAAAATCAAAAAGTAAACCCAAATACTCAGAACAAAGTGCACTTTTTTCTTCCATAAAAAGCGAGGAAAACAGGAATTTTCTCCTGAAAATTAATGGGGTTTTCATGAAAAAAAAGAGCAGATTCTAAAGGCTTTGGGATTAAAAAAAATTACTTTAAAAAGGGGCTTTTTGGTTAAAAATAATAAATCTGAGGCTGGGAGGTTGTTGGGGAAGATGCAAAATGAGGGAAGAAGGGARTTTGGACAGAAAAACAAACCCAGGCATTCAGGATTTCTTTTTCTGTACTAAAACCCCTGAAAATAAATCCAAAATCCAGGAAATTTGGGGATTTTGTGTGCAAAACAGTTGATGCTTACCACAGAACGGAAGGAGGAGCCACCAGGTCCTGCCCTGTGCCATCGCTGTGAAAAATACCCAAAATTACTAAAAATTGCTATTTTGAGGGGAAGATCCATGTGAGCCCAGAGGTGTCTCCAGAACCCTCAAATAACCCCCTAATTACCTCCAAATGCCTTCTTTTTAACCCCAAAATGCCTCTTTTCACCCCATGCAAACCTCTAGGGACTTATTTTGGCACCCGTTGCCACCAAATCCACCCCAAAACCTTCCAAAAATTACAAATCTTGTCCAAAATCCCCCAAATTTGGGTCAAAATGTGGGGTTTTTTTCCCCAAATATCCCCAGTTTCCGTAAAAATTGAGTTAAACAGCTGAGGCAACCCTCCCCCTATATCCCCGCCCTGAGGCCACCTCAAAGTCCCCGCTTCGATCAGATCCACCTCAAAACCTTCCTAAAAGAGATTAATTTTGCACCAAGTCACCCAAATTTGTGTCAAAATGGGGTTTAAAAGCTGGGACAACCCTCCCCCCCCCCACCCCCTCCACTTCATGCGACCTCAAATATCCCATTTCCACCAAATCTACCCTAAAACTTTATGGAAAGGATTAATTTGGGTCCCAATTCTCCCAGTTTGGGTCAAAATGGGGGGGGAGGGGGGGTTGCCCTAAATCACCTAAATTTGGGTCAAAATGAGGTTCAACATCCAGGACAACCCTCTCCCCACCCTGTCCCACTCAACTTCCCCCAAATCCTCAATTTGGCCTCAAAAAGGAAAAAAAATCCTAATTTTGGTCATGAAGAGGGCAAAAAGTCTGTATTTTGGGGGAAAAGTGCACAAAAAGGGGCAAACCCCTGAGATCTGTGGGAAAAATGGGCAAAAAAAAAATTTGGGCACAAAAAGTGTTAAAAATCAAAAATTTGGGAAGAAAAAGGGTTAAAATTATGAAACTTGGAGGGGAAAGGGGTAAAGAAATCTGAAATTTGGGCAGAAAAAAATCCTCAATTTCTGCCCATCCCCACAAATGAGGAATACCACGAAAAAACAGGGAATGAAGCCTCCCACTCTTCCCACACTCACCGGCCCCTTGGCTCCTGAATTCCCGGGACCCGGCAGACACAGAGCATTTGTCCCAAAAGCACCCTTTTTATACTCAAATGGGGCTCGTCCACAGCCTCCTGGCATYGCTTGCTGAGGGTGGATTTGGGCCAAAACCTGCAAATTTGGGCAGATGCAGCAGAATTACAGGATGAGGGGRTGGGGGGAGAGGCCAAGGGGCATGACCCACAGTTCCAGAGAATTTGGGAACTGGCAGCTGGATCCTGTCACTGATGGGACATGATGCGCGTGGAACCCACAGGGACATCGTGATAGATGTGAAGTGAGACCCACAGGGACATCGTGACAGGTGTGGGACCCACAGGGATGTCACGACAGGTGTGGGACCCACAGCAATCCTCCCAAATCCCCTGAACTCCCAGAATCGCTGTCCCCATGGCACCCTCTGACCCCACGACACCAGGAGAAGGACAGACATAAATATGGATGTTTTTCATGCAAAATTAATGACCTGAGTCCCAGCGGGGAATTCCGGGGAACGGGAAATTCTGGCCCAAATGCCTGAAAAAGCTGAAAAAAACCAGCTGGACACAAAAGAGGCGATGGAAAACAAGGAATTAAAGTGCGTTTGCCTTAAAATGAAGGTATAAAAATGGGGAATCCCTGAACCCCACAGAGATCCTCAAAACCATCCTGAGACAGAGATTCCCAAAGCCCATCCAGAGACCCCCAAAATCACATGAGGATCTCCCAAAACCGCCCTGGGACACCCTCAGCCCTCTGGACCCCCCAAACTACAACGTTCCTGGGGGCCTTGGGGGTCTCTGGGGTAGATCTGAGATCCCTGGAAGGGTTTTGGGGTTCCTGTTAAATGACATAGAGAAGAGAAATGTTCAGTTCCCCTCATGTTGCTGGATGAAGCTTAAAAACTAACAGGCAAAAAAAATAAAAGGATGTAAAGGTATGCACTCTGGATGACAAACATAGCTGGAACCAGTGGACAAACAGATAATGAAGAATATAGTGGGGTTTTTGGCAAGTTATGTAACAAGAAGTAACAGCGCATGCCCAAGGAAAAAGTTCAAGGAAAGGTCACCTTTAACATTGAAGCATTCAGGGAATACGACCACCAGAGACTCCTTTATGGTTCCTCCAGGACCATACACTGTTGTAAAGTTTCACCACACACTTCAGATTAAAGGAGCAGTTCTGCGGTGTGTCCTGCGCTGACAGAGAATGCCTGCATTCTAATGCTTCAAATTGTTTTTTGGTATCGTTCTCCTGAAGGGGTTTAGGGGTCTAAGGGGAGCCGAGAGTCCTGTGGGGGCTTAGGGCTCTCCGAGAGGGTTTGGGGTTTCTAGAAGAGATTTGGGGGGTCCATGGGGGAGACTGGGGCTCTCTGCCACTTTAACCCCCGCCAAGGACCTCCCAAAGCACATGGGGACCCCTCAGACTCCCTGGACTCCCAAATCCCCTCCAGGAACCCCAAAAGCCGCCCAGAGACCCCCACCCCTCCCCCACTTCCCGCCTTCCCCCTTCCCCGCCTCCCATTGGCGGCAGCGCCCGCCCGTCCCTGCCCTCAACCAATCAGCGCCCTAGAATGGCGGGCTGGGCGGGGCCTACCGGGAGCGCGGGTCATGGAGCGGGTGAGGCCTGAGGGGTCCTGAGGGGTCCCGAGGGGGGAGCGGGGGGGAACTTTGAGGATCCCGGAGAGGAATCTGGGGGCTTCGGGGTGGTCCACGTCACTCCCCCTGTCCCCCCCGCAGAGGCTCGGCCTGGAGCAGCGAACGGAGCGGCTGGTGCAGAGAAGGTGGGAGAGCAGCCCGGCCTCAAGTGCCCCCCGGGCCTCCAGGTGTCCCCTGGGTAGCCTCATCTGCCCCCTCGGACCCTAAATGCTCCCCAGATCCCCAAATGCCGCCCCAGACCCCTAAGTGCCTCTCCATTCCCTCCACTGCCCCAAAATGCCCCCGAGAGCCCCCCAGGGACCCCCAACTACCCCACCCGACCCCAAGTGATGCCCCAGAATCCCATTCTGCCCATAAGTGCCCCCCGCAGCCCTCCAAATGCCTCCCGGAACCCACAAGTCCCGCGGGGGGCGGTGCAGGGTCAGCGTTTGGGGGGTTCTCGCCCATCCCCCAACCTGCTCCTCCCCTGCAGCCAGGCCCTGCTCAGGCACCACCCTCGCAGGCTGGAGGGGGCGGGGCCTCCGCTTGGCTCCACCACCTCCGGCTCCACCACCTCCAGCTCCACCCTTGGTGATCCTCTCGTCCAATGGCGCTTGAGGCGGTGCCGAGGGGAGGAGCCAGTGCTGGACACGCCCTTGGTGGGCAGGGCCCTGCTGGGCTCTGCTGGTTCCCAGAGTGCCCTGCAGGGGGCACTGCCCTGGGAGTCACGTGATCCCCCAGAAGCCCCATGGCCAATCAGGAGCCACTTTTGCAAGTCCCTGCACCAGGTGGCATCTTCACCTCAGCCTCACTCCCAGGAACCTGAGCAGCAGCAGCCATGTTGGAGGTCACAGGACCCTCACAAGGCACTCTGGCCAATGGGGAGCAGCTCTCTGGATATCCTGCAGGGGGCACCATACTCACAGTCACGTGACTCCCACAAGGCCTTGCAGGGCACACAATACATAAAGTCATGTGACTCCTCTGAGGCCCCATGGCCAATCAGCAGCGGCCGCTGGGCATCTCAGCACCAGGGGGCGCCACCCTGTGGGAAGCAAGACTCCCGTGAGCCTTTGCAGCAGGAGCCATGTTGGGGGTCACATGACTGCCTTGGGGCCCTGCACTGTGCACCATGTTGGAAGTTATGTGACTCCCAGAATGCTCAGCGGCCCACAAGCGAGGCGTTCCCTGAGCCCCTGTGCCAGGGGGCGCCAGGCTTGCAGTCACATGACCCCCCTGAGGCCCCACAGCCAATGAGGAGCAGTGCCTGTGATGTTCTACAGGGGGCGCTGTCACAGCAGCCACTGGGTGAGGGGCTGGGGGGACACTTAAGGGGTTATGGTGGCACTTGCAGGATGGGGGGGCACTTCTGGGTCTGGGAGGCACTTATGGGTTGGGGGAGGCCTTGTGGGGTTCTGGTGGCACTTGTAGGGCTGGGAGTCACTTCTGGGTCAGGGGTGTACCTGTGAGGCTGGGAGGTCACTTTTGGGTTGGGGGGGGACTTGTGGGCCTGGAGGTGCCCCTGTGGGGCTGAGAASCACTTGTGGGGTTGAGGGGGTGCTTGGGGCATCACTTGTGGGCCAGGAGGGCACTTGTGGGTCAGGGGAGCACCTGTGGAGCTGGGGGGTCACTTGTGGGTCGGGGGGGCCACTTGTGGGGTTGGGGGAACACTTGTGGACCATAAGAGGAGTCATTTGTGGGCCTGGAAGAGCACTTGTGGGTCTGGGGAGCATTTCTGGAGCAACCAATTCTTATGACCACAGGCCTGCCGGGGGACCCTCTCCTSCGGAAGCTGCGATGCCACCGCTGGGCCATAAGGGACCGCCTTCGGTATGACACTGCCGTCCCTAAATTATATGGGTCTGCCCCTGCGCCTCTCCCATGTACCCCTAAGCCCACCCTTTACTCTCCCTTCCTCCCACCAGGGCCATCGAGACTGTTCTGGAGCCCCCACCTGGGCCCTCCCAGCCCGGGGGAAACCAATAAAGCAACGACGCCCCAAAATTACACCACGGAAGCGGGGGGAGCCCCAAAATCCCCTCTCCTTTCTTTGGTATTGTCCTTAATCCCGTCTCCCCTCATATATCTCGAGAGAGGGTGTTGGTGGGGTGCTGCGTGTCTCTAGGAAGTCCAGGAGTGTCTACGGGGTGTTTGGAAGGGGTCTGGGGCTGCAGAAAGGTTTGGGGGGGGTCTGTGGGGGGGACACTGGGGGTCTATAGGGATTCCAGAAGAGGTTTTGGGAGCGGACTCTAGCGGTGTTGGGGGATGTCTATGGAAGTCGTTGTGGGTCCAGGAGAGAGTTTGTGGGGACGGGCCTGGGGCTTCGGGGGTTCTGTAACGGTCCCAGGGGTCTGTGGGGTGTTTTGGGGGGCCCAGAACGGGGTTGCGGTGTCTGTGGGAACGGGGGTGTCTATAGTGGCGCTGCAGGGGTTATTGGGCGTATCGGGGCTGGGAACCCCCAGACTCGCGGGGGGCGGGGCTCACCTGGCTCCTTCACCTTCACTGCCAACATGGCGCCGCGGGGTCCTGGTGTCCCCCCGCCCCTGAGGGCGCTGTGGGGGATCACGAGGGGGGCCAGAAACTCCCCCTGAGCCCCCAAAGCCCCTCGGGCACCGCCGCCGCCTCCCGCCTTTCCCCTGCCTCCCATTGGTCGCCGCGCCCGCCCGTCCTCGCTCTGAACCAATCAGCGGCCGAGAACGGGGCGTTGGGGCGGTGCCCTGGTCCCGCGCCACTGTCGTCACTTTCTGGACTACAACTCCCGAAACACCCCGGGGCCCCGTAGAACCGCTTTAGAGGCGGGACTGCGGCTCCCGTCATGCTCCGCGGCCCCGAGAGCTCCGTCAGAGCCGRGACTGCTCTGTCGGTGCCGCCGTCGCTGCCCCCCAAGGGCCCCCCCGAACCGCAAGTCCCCCCCAGGGCCTCTTAAGTGCTCCCCAATTTCCCTCCCCTGACCCTCAAGTGCCCCCCAGGATCCCTAAGCCTCCTCCCGGTCCTCTAAGTACCCGCTGTGTGTCCCCTCGGCCCCCCAAGTGCTCTCCAATTGCCTCCCCGACCCCTACGTCCCTCTCCACACCCTTAAGTGGTTCCGCAAGCACCCCCTGCACCCAACTGCCCCCCAAGCGCCCCTCAGCCCCTCAACCCCTGGGTATTGGTGCCATGACGACGATGTAGAGAAAGACCTTGACCCTATTGCAGCACCAGCAACAGTTCAGCCTTTAACTAAAACTTGAATTAAAACTGCAGTTGCCGATGTGAGGGATGGAGAAGCCGCTCTCTTTGTCCCTCTTAGAGCCAGGGAAATTGCAGGAAAAACATTCCTGCATGTTCTGCACATCAGAAATTTCATGGGAATCGGGAACAGAGTCTGTGTGGCAAGTTTCCCTGACACTGACAGGTGGAGCTCAAATCCTGTCAGGTGAGGAAGACGTTGAGAGGACTTTGGGGACAGGGTACAGTATACACCCCTACAGCCCCCCATAATCCCAGAGACCCCCTCCATCTCCTGTAGACCTCTAGACTCCCCCAAACTGCTCACTAGACCCCAAATACCCCTGGAGTCCCCTCAAAACGCCCCATAGGCCCTCAGCCCCAACACCCTATAAACCCTCAGGACTCTCCTAAGCCTCCCTATAAAGCTCCCTGAGGCCCTCCAGAACAACCCATAGATCCCCTCAGACCTCTTCCAAAAAAGATCTACCCCAGGTGGCCACAACTATTCATGGACTGCCTGAGCCACTTTTTGGGCTGATATGTATGCAGATATAATAGAGATATAAAATATCATAGAGAAAGGGGCCTCCAGGAGAGCTGGGGAGGGTCTTTATCAGGCGGCATAGGGACAGGATGAAGAGTGAGGGCAGGGTTAGATGGGATATTGGGAAGAAATTCCTCCCTGTGAGGGTGGGGAGGCCCTGGCACAGGTTGTCCAGAGAAGCTGCGGCTGCCCCATCCCTGGAAGTGTCCAAGGGCGGGTTGGATGGGGCTTGGAGCAACCTGGGACAGTGGAAGGTGTCCCTGCCCATGGCAGGGGGTGGAACAGGATGATCTTTGAGGTCCCTTCCAACCCAAACCAGCCTGGGATTCTAAAACTGGTGTAGGTTTGGGGTGGGTGACCTTGGCTGACCCCAGGTGCCCCCCAAGCTGCTCCATCGCTCACACTTCAATGGGACAGCAAGAGAAAACCTGATGAAAAAGCTCCTGGRGTGGAAGGGGGGAGTCAGTCCCTCAGAACCCCTTTTCCATGGGGTCAGTCTCTCAGGTGGAGGCGCCTGAGGCACAGAGGCAGCACTTGCCTCATCCTGTTCTTCTCCAGGGGCTGCAGGGGAATCCCTGCTCTGGCACCTGCAGCACCTCCTCACCTGGGGAGCTGCTCAGGGAGGAGGGACAACAGCAGTGAAAGGAACTTGGGACCAAAGGAGGCATCAACAGAGCAAGAAACATTTCCCAGGCTCCACCTGGTGTCAGGTGAACTCAAACAGATCAGGTGGGTTTGGTTGGGGATTGGTTTGGTTTGGTTTTAACCAGGAAGTGAAATTAAATCATGGATTTACTCCTATGTCAGGGAATTCTCTGGAACATAGATTTGCTGCTTTAAAATGTTTTACTTTCCATAATTCACCTGGGCTGTGTTATACAAGAGATCAGTGTTTCAGCTTTTAAAAATAAAGATATAACGATGATCCTTACCCAAGCTCCTTTGCAGCACATCTGCAAGGCAGGTACTTTGCTCTGAAGACATTAAATTGTGCAGAATTAACCCTTCCCTTGCTCATAATTTTCCCTTTGCTGAGCTACTTGCAGTGTCCATCACCAAATCCCACAAAACAGAGTCACGGTTGCACTAAAATTAAATTAAACTGTGAATCTTATTTTTTCCCAAGGATTTTAAGGTTGATAAATCCCCAGTTCTGGAGGGGTGTGGGGGGTGGCAGGCAAGACCTGGAAGATTTAGGGATAGAAGCAGCATTTTTTATATGTTTTACATGAAAAATAAAATGTTTTCACTCAGCCATGGCAGGTTCTCACCTGACAGCCACTGCAGGGTTTGGGGAGGAAACTTAGGGACATCCAGCAGGTCCTGGCACCTCATTTTCCCGTACATGAGGATTCTGAAACAGCACAGGAAAAGGATCAGTAAACTTTAGAATCTGTCCAAAACTACCCAAAATGTGGTTGTTGAGGCCCTTGCCTGTGTTTTTGGCAGTTTAAGCATAGTTGTGGTTGGAAGGGCTGCTGGAGATCAACCAGCAAAATGTCCTGGTCTTGCACAATCTCCTTATCCCAGACTGTTTGGGGTTGGAGAGGTGAAATCTAATTTGTGCCCCTGAGGGGATGGACTGGGCTTTACTCCAGGTTTGAGTTGGAAGGAAACAGAACTGGAAATGCTGGGTTGCCCTCAGCTGGTCTCCCAGCCCTGGGGGACATGGCAGGACAGGCTCCTCCCTGCCCACTTCTCCCACCTGCCATGTCTTTCCAAAGGGCTGCCAAGGGAGTCCAGACCCACTGCTCTCCCCTCATCCATCCAGGAATTATCCCGTTGTGGAAGGCAATCAGGTTCTATGGTGTAATTTTAGGGAGTCCAGTGGGGAGCCTTCTCCCTGCCTTCTTCCCCGTTTATCTCATGCTCCTCTTCCTGCTTTATTCTCTGTTGCTCTGTCCTGCTCCCTGTGCCATTGCTCCTCCCTGCATCCCTCTGTCCTGCTCCCTGTCTCGCTCTGTCCTGCTCCTTGTGCCATTGTTCCTCCCTTCCCCCCAATTGTCCATATTCCGTCATCACTGTGAGTTGCTCTCACTTTCACAGAATCACAAAGTCAGGTAGATTGGAAGGGGCCAGCGGGTCACTTGGTCCAACCTCCCTGCTCAGGCAGGATCATCCCAGAGCACATGGCACAGGATTGTGTCCAGGTCTACAGTCCCCTGTAGATCCAGATGAGGTCCAGTGTACACAAACCATGTGGTGGAAATTCTTACCAAGCGTGCCATTGCCATACGCCAACTCATTGGCAGTGATGTCACGGAAAAAAGGAGAAAAAAGAGTGGATCATTTGGTTGCCAAACTCTGGCTATAAGAAGAAAGTATCTCTTTTGCCCTATGGGCCTGCGTTTCATCTGTGGAAAGGACCTCCAGCAATTTAAAGGAGACTACCAGCAGTTTAAAGCAGTGCCCCATGCTCCACCAGTACAGACCAGAGTGTCTGCTGTTGGGAGCAAGTGCCCCCTGCTTGAGAGAGAGGGGCACACCACGAGGTAACCTGTGATTTCACCTGCCTGATCATGGAGAAGACATGAGGAAGTGGGATGGAAAACCCACCTCTGCCTTGGCAGCACAGGTACGTTTAGTTGAGGGGAAGAACAACCACCACAGAAAACTCTTCAAGGATAAACGCCACTCCAGTTTCCAGTGGGCAAGTCCTCAAGCAGAATAGAAGGGCTGATGTTACTTCTGATCCTCTGGAAGGGACCTCCAGGTGATATTTACAAGAAGTGAGCAATAAGTACCATGATCACACCTAGAGAGGGGCACTGGCTCAGCCAGGTGTGGGAAAGGGAGAGTGGGATCTCTTGGAATGTGTGGATCCGTGGCCTGGCACAGGAGAGCCACAGGAGCACAAGGCTTTGGTTGACACTGGTGCACAATGGACCCAGATGCCGTCATGTAGGGGCAGAATCCATCTCCATTTTGGGGTGACAGGGGATCCCAATAGGGAGTTTACTGGAAGCTGAAATGATCCTAACTGGGCATGAATGGCAAAAACACCCCATTGTGACTGGCTCAGTGGCCCTGTGTATCCTTGGCMTAGAGGACCTCAGGAGAGGGTATTTCAAGGACCCAAAAGGGCATCGTTGGGCTTTGGGAGAGCTGCTGTGGAGACAGAAGAAATTAGACAACTGAATCCCTTGCCGGGTATTTCAAGGACCCAAAAGGGCATCGTTGGGCTTTGGGAGAGCTGCTGTGGAGACAGAAGAAATTAGACAACTGAATCCCTTGCCTGGTCTTTCAGAGGACCCTTGTGCTGTGGGGCTGTTGAGGGTTGAAGAACAGCAGGTACTGATCACACCACAACAGTACTCCGTTGGCAACACAGCACCTGTCGGGACTCCATGGTCCCAATCCATGAGATGATCGTGAACTGGAGAGCTGGGAGTGCTCAGCAAGACCCACTGACCCCTCAATAGCCCCATGTGGCCTGTGCGTGAGTCCATTGGAGAGTGGACACTGACAGTGGACTGTCATGGCCTGAATGAAGTCACACCATCACTGAGTGCTGGTGTGCTGGACATGGAGTCCAAAGCAGTAAAGTAGTTGTGCTGGTTTGACTGTAAACCAGCAGGGGAAATTAACCCCACACAAATACCTCGAGAAAGATTTTAGGTCAAAATTACAATTTTAATAGAAAGGTTAAAATAAATGCAGTAATACTGAAACACCATCTTAATCCAGAGTCATGGTACGACTTGGTGGTTGTTGCAGTCCTGTTGAAGGTCTGGAATTGTGGGAAGTTCACCTCCTCTGCTGAGTACTCTGTAGTCCTCTGGGTGTCCAGTGGTCTGGGTGTCCAGTGGTGATCTCTCTCAATCCCCGAGCCTGTTTTTATGTGGTGTTTCTTGGCTGGTACCTCCCTCAGGGGTGGGGATTTCCACAATGGAATGAGATGTTTCTGACGTTCTATTCGTTGGTGCTTATCCAGTTCGGTAATGGGCCATTAGCAGGGATAATCCACTCAGGATGGGTGGTGCTTGCTGCTGCCCGGGTAAGTTATCACAGTTGAGGGAAGAAGTACTCCACCTCACATGATCTGCCTCTCCTCGGTCATAGCCTCAGGGACCAGGTGTGTAACCTGCTGCTGTGAACGACCCAGCTTATCAAGGAATTATGTGGGTGGTGATAGAATACATCCTTTTTGGTTAACCCAGGACAGTAGTCCCACTACCAACATTGCCAATGTGTTTTTCTCCAGTCCTCTGGCAGCAGAGTCCCAGCCCTGGGGTCCCTCTTTGAGCAGCCCCTATCTCCCCAGCCCTGGGGCCACTCTAGGTGGGGCCTTGGCCTCCCTGTGGCCCCTTGCCCACACAGGTGGGCTTGGTGACCACCTTGCTCAGTGCCACCCCTGGCTCAGGGGGCCTCAGGGGGTCCCTGGTGAGGGGGGAGCAGGGGCTGATGGAGCTCTGTGCTCAGTCACATGGGGGAAGATGTCCCATTATCATGGGGGTCTCAACCTTATGAGGAGGGGGGTGTCCAGTCCAATGAGGGGTCCCCCAGTCCCATGGGGAGACTCCCAGTTCCATGAAGGGAACCCAGTTAAATGTGGGATCCCAGTGTCAGGGGGTGCCAAGGCCATTAACTGGGGGGAGGTGTCCCAGTCCCGTGTAGGGGGGCCTTGATCCCTGTTCCATCAGCAGAGTCCTAAAAATGAGGGGGGAATTCTTGCCCTGTCCTGTTTGTCACACTGTTAGGATTCCCCCTGTATTCAAGGTCTTCCCCCCTCCATTTTTTGTCTCCCAGAGGGACACARGACCACTGGAGGTATGTCCCAGCTGGCCAGGAAGATCCCAGGTACCTCCTGCCACAGGGCTGGGACACTGGGGCATGTGGGGACATGGCAGGGACATGGGGGACACATAGGGGGACAGGAGGGACATGGAGGGGATGTGAGGGACACATGGGGGACATTGGGGACACATGGGGGGACGGGAGGGACATAAGGGACACATGAGGGACATTGGGGATGCATGGGGAAATGTGAGAGAGATAGGAGTACATGGGGACACAGGGTGGCAAAGGGGATACTGTGTCCATGGGCATGGGCAGGACAGTGCCTCCATGTCCCCCCATTTCCCCCTATACACTCCCCATCACCAATGTGTCATTCCCCCCCACACACACACAGCTGGATTTCACAGACAGCTGCAACCCTTGACTGATCCCCACTGGGCACTGGGAGCTACTGGGATCATGCTGAGAGCCAACTGAAGACACACTAGAAGCAACTGGAAGATACTGGAACCATGCTGGGGGTACTGGGACTACAACCAGGGCAACTAGGATCATACAGGGGACAACTGAAACCATGCTGGGGAGTGACAGGGAGTGAGGGGAATCATACTGGAAGTGACTGTAACCATACTAGGGGGTGAATGGGAGCAACAGGGATCACGCTGGGATCATACTGCTATGATATTGGTAGTGACTCGGATATACTGGGTGTGACTCAGAGTATCCTGGGATCATACGGGTATCATACTGGGAGTGACTGGGATCATACAGGGAATGACTGGAACCATACTGGAGGTGATTGGGAGCCACTGGTACCGGGCCTGGAAGGAGGATCTGGGGAACTCCAGGCCTGTTCCCACCCTCAGTGCCAGGAAGGCCCTGAAACAGATCCCCTGTGTGGAACCCATGGCATGGGCAGGAAAACCAGGGCATTTGGAACAGCTGGGGGTTGGGAAAGGCAGGCCCTGCCTGACCCACCGTCAGAGACTGAAACATTATGGTTCATGGCTTAAACATCTTTATGAAGGATTTTTGTCCATTAAACTGTTTAGCGAAGCTGCACCAACAAAGCTGCACCAATGGAGCCCACACTGAATGGGCCCTGTGGCTGAAACCTTGGACTGTGGATTAAGTCACCTAAGGGGACGTAAGATAAAGTGACACTATTGTTCAAATCATCTCAGGTCTGGGAAGTAATGGATAAGACTGGGAGAGCACTCACAGAAGAGCCAAGCCCAGCACCTTCAGGGTGGAGGCAGTAGCCCTCAGGTTTAGCTGCTGCCAGGCTTGCACAGACACCCCCCCCCAACCCATGGGAGAGGAAGAGAAGGGTCTTGGGTGTGTGATGCAGCCTCTGGTCAGAGGCAGTGAACACCCGTCCTCCATTACACAAACTGGCTCAGCTGTGGGCCCCCTCCCCCCCACCCCAGGAAGGCCACATCCATGGGACATTCACATAAGGGGCAACTGAGGTGTCACAATCCATCAAAGACCCCTGAAATGCCCCCAGACTCATTCCTGAGGCCTTGCACCAGAGCACTGCACATGATGCAAAGCGATGCAACTGATCCACAGTCTTGCAAGGGACAGTGTCAAACTTGCCCCCTCAGGGGAGGTACTTGGGCATTCCCACCTGGCCCAAGCATACATTAATCCACTGGATTCTCTGCCTTTTGGCGGCGAGACCCTCACCACCAAGAGGACCAGATGGAAGGGAGCAACAAGATGTCGTTGGGGTCCACAGAAGGATGATATAATCCGTCTCTCCTCCTGTTCCCCCACCTCTTTTTCTATTTCCTTCTCTCTCATTTACTGTTAAATAAAATACATCAATTTTTTGGTGTCAACATTTAACCTTGTTTGGTTTTAATCTCATTTAGGGAATATTTGAACCTGAAGTTTTGAGACCTCACTTTGCTCCTCTATAATTAGCAGATTGTAACACCCACCTGATCTCCTGCGGTGCCCAGGTGACCCCCATGGGTGCAGAACAGGTGTTGGTGTGTCTGTCTGGAGTTCAGCAAAGCCTTTGGCACTGCCTCTGTCTCCTGGCTTCTCCTGGAGCACCTGGACCTCTCAGCTGGGACAGGTGCCTCTCAGTGGGAACACCTGGCTGGTGGCTGGGCCAGGGAGGGGTGGGAATGGGGCCACATCCAGGTGAGGCCGGGCACTGCTGGGGTTCCCCAGGGSTCAGTGTTCGGGCCAGTCCTGTTCAACATCTTCATGCATGACCTGGACAAGGGGATCAAGAGCACCCTCTGGACGTTCACAGATCACCCCAAGTTGGGTGGGAGTGTGGATCTGGTGGAGGGCAGGAAGGCTCTGCAGACGGATCAGGACAGGCTGGATCAATGGGCCAAGGAAAATGGTGTGAGGGTCAACAAGGCCAAGTGCTGGGTCCTGCAGTGGGGTCACAACAACCCCATGGAACACTCCATGCTGGGGACAGAATTGCTGGAAAGCTGGAAAAGGCTCTGGGCATGCTGGTCAACAGAAGTTAAACATGAGCCCAAGTGTGCCCAGGAGGGCAAGAAGGCCAGTGGGACCTGGCCTGTATCAGCCATAGTGTGGCCAGCAGGACCAGGGCAGTGATCGTTCTTCTGCACTGGGCACTGGTGAGGCTCCACCTTGAGTGCTGTGTCCAGTTCTGGCCCCTCAYTGCAAGAGAGACTTTGAGGGGCTGGAGCATGTCCAGGGAAGGGAACGGAGCTGGGGAAGGGTCTGGAGCACCAAGAGTGGCTGAGGGAGCTGGGAGGACTCAGCCTGGAGAAGAGGAGGCTCAGGGGGTCCTTCTTACTCTCCACAACTCCCTGACAGGAGGGTACAGTCAGGGGAGGGTCAGGCTCTGCTCCCAGCGAACAAAGGACAGGCCAGAGGAACTAGCCTTAAGCTGTGTCAGGGGAGGTTCAGATTGGACATCAGGAGGAATTTCTTCCTGGAAAGGGTGGTCAGGCATTGGAAGGGGCTGCCCAGGGAGGTGGTGGAGTCCTCATCCCTGGAGGTGTCCAAGGAATGACTGGACGTGACACTCAGTGTGATGGTCAAGTGACAAGGTGGAAATTGGTCAAAGGTTGGACTCAGTCTTGGAGGGATTTTCTAACCTCAATGAATCTGAGATTTTGTGAAATGGGTGTGTGGTGGCCTACTGGGAGGAACTGGAAGATCTGGAGGGAGAACTGGAATGTCTAGTGTTGGAAACTGGGAGGCTTGATGCTGTTAAATGGAGGGTGTGATGGCCCAGTGGGAGGACTGATGGATAACTGGATGGCCTGGGTGGACGACTGAGGGCAGCTGGGATGGGGTCAAATGGGGGGTGTGGTGGCCCCCTGGGAGAACTGGGGGTAAACTGGGTGATCTGTGAGGCAATGCCCCCAGGGCATCCCCAAGCTCACCTGGGGCACCCTCCACCCCCCCCAAGCTCACCTGGGGCACCCTCCACCCCACCCCATCCCACCCCACCCTACTCCTCCCAATGGATTTCATGGACAGCTGTGTCAAGAAAATTTACTACGCCAAAGGTTTATGTCCAAAAAGGAGACAGAGGAGTCCCATAACTTTATTYAAATAAAGGCAGAGGCCATGGGCATTTCCCATGGGGACTCTCAAATTGCTGGAGGACGCAGCCCCCTTTTTATCCTAATTTCCTGGACGCATTTCCCTCTCTCTTTCCCCATTGGCTGAGGTACTTGAGAGATACAGACTTCCCAAACCACCTAATACATATCCCCTTCAAATGTGCATCCCCCTCCCCCCTTTTCCTTTGTGTCTCTGTACTTTTTCTCTAAGTCCAGGAATTTAACATGGTCTTGGGTGAGCAACAGTCTCTCAGTTAGTGGAAGTCTGCTGGAATTTATGGTTTCTCCCATTGCTTCTTTCACCCATCAGTATCTGGCTTTACCTACAAGCAGGCCCACAGTTTGTTTGTGAAGACACATCCCTCTCATTCCTTTTCAGCTGCCACTCTCAACTAACCCCTGCCAGGCACTGAGAGCTTCTGAAACCATGCTGGGAGCACTGAAGACACAGTTGGGAGCAACTAGAAGATACTGGAACCATGCTGTGGGTACTGGGACCACGACTGGGGCAACTAGAATCATACAGGGGACAACTGGAACCACGCTGGGTTCATTCTGGGAGTGTCTGGAACCACACTGAGGGCAACTGGTATCATACCAGGAGTGACTGGGATCATAGTGGGATCATTCTAGTAGTGACAGGAATCTACTGGGACCATTGTGGGTGTGACTGAGATCATACTGGGAGTGGTTACGATCATACTGGACTCATCCTGGGAGTGACTGGAAAGCACTAGGCTCTTATTGGAGGTGACTGGAACCATGCTGGGGGTGACTGAGAGCAACTGGAACCACACTGGGAGGGACTGGGATCACACTGGGATGATACCGGGACCATACTGGTATCACACTGGGACGATAGTGAGATTACAAAGGGAGCGCCGCCGCGTTGAATGCCTGGGGCGGGGCCATGCAGATTTATGCTAATGATCCCGCAGCCACCGCGGCACCCTCGAGTCGCGGATTCCCCGGCGCAGAGYGGCTGCGCACCGCGCGGTGGCGCGCGGGAGGAAGTGACGTCACGAGCGGCGCAGCGGGAGGTTTGAACTGCGCGGCGGCGGCTCCTGGACGTGACGTCACGACCAGGGAACGGCGGGGCGGGGGCTGGGGGGGTACCCGGGAGCGGCGGGGGAGGGGCTCCGGACATCTGCGCCCTGACCCCCCTCTTCCCCGGCCGCTGGGTCCCCTCCAGCCGCGCTGGACACTTGGACTCCCCCTGACTCCGCGGTGGGCGCGGCTCGCCATGTCCCGCCCCAAGCCCATGCCCCGACGGCGCGGATCCCTGCAGCCCCCCCATCGCCCCGGCCGCGGGCACGCAGTGAGTGAGGGGCGCAAGACCCCCCTTACAGACACCCCTATGGACCTCCCCCATGGAGCCTCCTTTTAGGCCCCCCTCCAGATCACTCCTGTGGACCCCACTATAGAGCTCCCCTTATGGACTCTCCTCCCCATAATTCCCCCCCGCCCCCAGCCTCTCCCATATATACCCCTATACCCTTCTATCACCTATAGTCACCCCAAACTCCCTGTCCCCTGTAACCCCCTATACCCTCTCCCCTATAACCCCCGCATATCCCCTGTCCCCTATAGCTCCCCTATATCGGCCATCCACTCTAGCCCCCTATAGATCCCTCATACCCCCATGTCCCCCCAGACGTTATAGATCCCTTATACCCCCCATAGCTCCCCGCTGTCCCGCCTGTCCCTCTCGGCCCCTATAGCCCCCCATAGATCCTCTATAGCCCTGTGTCCTCCCAAGCCCTATAGACCCCCTATACCCCCCCATGCCCCCCCACAGACCCCCATCTGGGCTCCCCCAGGCCCCATAGATCACCTAAACCCCCCATACCCCTTACAGACCCTCATCCGTGCCCCTCAGGCCCCATAGATCGCCTGCACCCCCACAGACCCCCATGCATGTGCCCATAGGGCGCTGCCTGGGCAGCAGGCGCTGCAGGAGATCCGCAGGTACCAGAGCAGCACCCTCCTGCTGCTGCACCCTGGCCCCTTTGCCCGCCTGGTGAGAGGCCCCCCCCACCACAAAATGAACACCCCTGCACCCCAAAACCCCCCAGGGCTCCCCAAAATCCCCAGACACCCCAATTTCCCGCACAGAACCTCCCCAGCATCTCCCATGGATTCCCAAACTCCCCTGGGACTCCACAAATCCTCTCAGAACTCCACAAAATCTACTTTGGGCCCCCCAAATCTCTCCAGGACTTCCCCAAATCCACCCCAGGACCTCCCACATTCTCTGGGATCTCCCAAACCCCTCTGGATCCCCTCTCCTAGGCCCCCCAAATCCACCCCAGGACCCCCCAGATCAACCCTCTGGGACCCTGCAGCCTACCCCAGAGCCCCCAAATCCACCCTGGGACCCTTCAACTCCCCACAGGACTCCCCCAAATACCCACTGTGATCCCTCAAACAACGCCCAGGACCCCTTCAAATCCAACCCCAAATCTACCTTGCGACCCCTGAAATTCAACCTGGAATCCTCCAACCTTTCCCTTGGACCCCCCCTAAACACCACCTGGGACCCTGCAACCCCCTTGAGCCCTCCCAAATCCACACTGTGACACCCCCCAAATCCTCACTCAGGACCCTCCCAAACACCCACTGGGACCCTCCAACCCCCTCCAGACCCCTCAAGTCTTCCCCCAGGACCCCAGATCACCCCGTGGGGCCCCTCAGGACCACCCCCTTCCCCCAGGGCTCCCCTCACCCCTGTTCCAGCCCGCCCCATGTCCTTGTCCCCCGGTCCTCATGACATGGTGGGCCTGTCCTGCCCCAACATGTTTGTGTGTCCCCCAATGTCCTTGTGTCCTTCCTGACGTCCTTGTGTCCYCTGKGGCCTGCATGGACTRGGTGTCCCCTGTGCCCCTCCCCCTGCACTGGCACTGTCCCGCCTGTCCTGTCAGGGTGTCCCCAGGGGGGTGTCCCCAGAGTGGGAGCGTGTCCCTGACCCCCCCACACAGAGTGTCCCCAGAGCAGTGTTCTCCATGTCCCCATGCCCGAGGATGTTCCCAAAACGTTCCCAGGGTGGTGCTACCCCTCTGCCCCCCCTCAAGGTCTCTGCAATGTGCTTCCATCATGGTGTTCCCACATCTCCACTCTCCAGGGTATCCCCATGTGTCCCTGTCCCTGAGGTGTCCCCAAAGTGTCTCCAGGGTGACAACCAGGGTGTCCCCATGTCCCTCAGGTGTCCGCAGGGCAGTGTCCCCACGTCCCCAGGGTGGTGGCTCCAGCCCGGGGCATCCCCATGTTCCCCATATCACCTCCATGTCGTCCCGATGTCCCCCCACTCCCTCTGGCTCCGATGTCCCCATGTGACCCCTCTGTCCCCTCCCCTGCCCCAGGTGTGGGAGCTCTGCCTGCTCTTCACCTGGGGGTTGATTACTGCTGACAGTGCATGGCCCTGCTGGCGCTGAAGGAGGTGGGGGTTGGGAGGGCGGGGGTGCTTTGGAAACCCCCCTCAGGTTTTGGGGTGCAGGCAGCAGAGGCTTTCGCCATGCAGCTGCTGGAGGACGTGTACCGGTGCTTGCTGCACACTCGCTGTGTCACCCTGTTCCCAAAGGACATGCAGCTGGCCCAGCGCCTGCAGGGACCTGAGCAGGGGGCCCCTGCACAGGGACCCACCCACCAGGACCCCTGTACCAAGACCCCTGTACCAGGACCCCCCACCCTGACCCTCTCCTAACAATCTTACTGGGGGCTCCTATGGTACCATCATGCTGAGACCCCCCACAGGGTCCCCCACACTGAGATCACTGCAAGGATTCTTGGGGACAGTGCAGCCCAGAGCCTCCCTCAGGGGACCCCCCATGGGACCCTCACCCTGCGTCCTGACATGCCTGATCTTATTTGGGATCCCCCTTCCCAAGACACTCCATGGGGACCTCCCCCATGGACCCCCATCCCCCACTGGACCACCACCTCGGGATCCCCAACAACCCCCCTAGGGACCCATCCCAGGGTGGAGGTCCCCTTCTTTACTCCAGCACCCCTCAGATTATTGAGGACTCCTGCCCATGAGTCCCCTGGGACCTCCTCACCAGAATGCCACACCCAGGGGAACCTACCCTGTGGGAGTGACTGGAAAGCACTAGGCTGTTATTGGAGGTGACTGGAACCATGCTGGGGATGACCGGGAGCAACTGGAACCACACTCCACCCTATTGGGGACCCCCGAAGTTCTGCTGCACCCCATTAAATGAATAAATGTCTGTGACCCCTAAGTGCTGTTGCCGGGGTGGATGGAATGGATTTGGGGGTGGGGCACCCCAAGGGGGTTTCTGGAGGAGAGGAGAACCCACGGGCAGGGGGGCTCTGGGGKTATTTCAGGAGGAGGCACCCGGAGTGGGAGCCAGGAAGGTCTTGGGCCCTTAGAAGTCCTGTTTATAGTGGTGGCGGGGGGTCACCTAGGGAGTGGCGCTTAGGGGGTTCACTTTATGAGCGGGGTCAGGGCTTTACAGGGTGGGGCTTAGGGGTCGTTTGATAGTGGGTAGGGCTGCTGTGGGGGTGGGACTTAGGAGCCCCACCTTAATAGTGGAGTGGCCTGTGGGGGTAGGGCTCTCGAGGCCCCGGCCCATGGGTAGAGTTCTGGAGGCGGGGCTTCAGCATGGTCCCCTTTATGGCGCAGGGCTTAGGGTCCACCCTTGGAGCGGTGTGGGGGAAGCTGCCTGTGAGGGGCGGGGCTTATGTGGCTTATGTGGGTTTATGGGTGCTCCCCTGCTGCTGTTTCCACTGCTGTTCCCACTGCCATTCCCGCTGCTGTTTCCTCTGCTGTTCCCGCTGCTGCCGCTCGGGACGCTGCTGAGCGGGGGAGGGGCGAGGCCAATGAGGGCTCTGCACCGGCAGGGGGCGCTGCAGCTCGGCTGGTGCCATGCATGCGCCTGTGGGGGGGCAGGAGGGACCCTGGAACAGACCCCCCCACCCCCAAATCTGCCCAGGCACCCCAAATCTCCTCAAACCTGCCTATCTCTGCCCTCCTTGGAGTAGCCACTGAACCCCCCAAACCCCCCCCTAAAATACGACCACAGGACTCCCCCCTCCTGGTTTGGGATACCCCCAGTTTTGAGGTCCCCTCAGCCCCCTTGTCCCCCCAGACATGCTGGTTCTGAGCCTGGTGGGGAATATTTTTGTTACTGAAGCTTCAAAGAAAGTTAACAACTCAAATTGTGGACAGGATGGAAAATTGCTTTGACTAAAGCCCACTCTCTAATGACCCTGTAATCAGTGGTACATCTCATGATGAGGAAGTCACATTATGGCACCTAATTAAAGATGAAACTATCWATGATGGTCAGGGTCTGCAAACTCTTACCCAAACAGTGCCATATACGGCAGCCAAGATAGCAAAGTTCCAGGAAAAGTATAGCAGACTCTCATGGGAATTGGAAACTCTATATATTTGGAGATGTCTCTGACGGGAGGTGATCAAATCATGTTGTCTGAGGCAGAGGCCCAAGGATTCTGGGGGGCAGAAATATTTTTACTGGTGGGTGACCAGAGAAAACAGTGGTCTTTAACTCAGAGGGCTGCCTATTGAGCAGGAGGTTGGGTCCATTACAGAGAGGTGATCTGCTTAGGATCAAGACCCTGACCATATATCATGAGACAGAGAGTGTACGGAAGGCAGCATGTTTGCAACTGATGAATGACAGATGTTCCAGGACAGCCCTCACCCACATTGCTGATTGGCCAAGTATGTGGCTCCCGTGATTAGAGGTTTGCTGGACGTGATAAAGCTCTGTGGCAGAATTACAGGATCACTTGAGGTGAGCGTTAACCCCGCAGAGAGGAAGACAAGGGAAAAGACCCTTAACCTGGGGAGAGAGAGCTTAGGAGCTAATTAGCTATGGCAGAAGGATGGGTTTGACTGAACGATTAGTAAACAGAACAGCAATCAGGAGATTGGAATCGCAGCAGGGAAGCAGACCGCCCAAAAGGGAGCAGCAGGGTCCCACTGCCTCATGGAATGCGGTGTGGGCAAAAGGCTTGCAAAAAGGAATTTCTAGGGCAGTGATGAAGATATCCACTGCTGTTCTGGAGAAAGTAGTACGGTTCCCGGGGAAAGGGAAAGTTGCACTCCCTTGCCAGAGGCAGGATAAAGATACTGATGCAGGAGTTGGAACTCCCGAGAAACTTATCATTACTATGGCCCCA
This sequence comes from Amblyornis subalaris, assembly GCA_018881555.1. Lineage (NCBI taxonomy): Eukaryota > Metazoa > Chordata > Aves > Passeriformes > Ptilonorhynchidae > Amblyornis > Amblyornis subalaris. The sequence continues at coordinate 176,306 of JACAXG010000350.1, read as the reverse complement.
CAGGCTTATGTTTTTAATTGGAATTGGAAACAACTTTCACCATCCTCAGTAAGAGAGCTGGGGGACAGCACCTGGAAAAATTTACGGAGGCTCACCAAAAACAAGATTGACACAGAAAATGAGGTATTAAATTCATCACTGGCTTCTGGGATGGAGGCAGGAGAAAAACTGAAAATCCAAGGTGATTAACTTATGACTGAGAATGATCATCTTAGGACTCTACTTGCTTCAGCAGAGTGTAAGAAAAGACAATTATTCGAGAATTTGGATAGCGAAAATCACAGTAGAGAGAAACAAGATTTGAGAGAGGAAATGGGAAGAAAGCAGCTGAATTATTGCTGTTAGTAAAAATTGAGCAGTTGCAGAAACAGTTACAGGAAGAAAAGGAGAAAAGATGAAAACTGAAAGAAAAGGTAGAGCTGCCAATTCACCTTGTATTGTACAGATTCCAATTTAGGTGTCTGATTTGCAAAAGCATTTGGGCCACAAGCCAAGTGAGACTGAAATCCAAGAAGTGGAACCATATCGATACATACGTACTAATGACCCATACATCCAGATTCCAGTTGGTTCTTGTCAACAATTAATTACATTTCTGATAGATATGGGAGCACAACGCTCAATACTAACAAAGAAGGATGCCAAGAAGCTGGGTATAGGACCCGGATGCCAAGACTTAAAATCACTGAAGTAAATGGAGCAAATGTTATCTGCCAAGCTGCTAGGGTTAATTTATGGCTCCTGAATGAGAAGTGGATATTGGCTACTTGCTTTGCAATCAAAGATCACAAGGAAAATATTTTTGGTTTTGATGTTCTGAACGACCGAATCTGTTGTCTGCCTGATGGCAATGTGTCAATGTTCAAACATTAACCTGAACCCTAAAAGGAGTCCAGAGACTGCAGTGTGCTTGCTCCACATGGCACCTGCAGTCCCTGATCCAAGGACTGCCAGTGTATCCCAGTGCTAGGTTTTTGTTGCAGGAAGAGGTGGGATTTCTGAAGTTCTGGCCAATTTGGCCCCACTAACAGCGGAGGTACCCAATACTGCAAACCTCACAGCCACAATATAAGCACCCGTGTGCTTGGGCATTGATGGGGTAGTGACAGATTTAGAGAAAAGAGGTACTATCACTCAGTCACAGTCCTATTTCTCCTCTCTTAGATAGTGGCCGGTGATCATCTTAACACACTCCAGTCTCATAGAGGTTGCCAGTGTTTAGCCAGGGTTTGTTGTTGGCATTGCCGTTATGTCACAGATCACAGAATATTCTGAGTTGAAAGGCACACACAAGGATCATCAAGTCCAGCTCTAAAGTGAATGGGCCATACAGAGATTGAACCCACAACAGTGGTGTTATTAGCACCATGCTCTGACCAACTGAGCCAATCTCAGGGTCTGGCTGGTGAAAGAGCTGAACAGACAGTTGTGTCTTACAGCGTATTACAGGCAGTTGAATGCCAATACCACACCTATAATCACTGCTGTGCTAAATTTTGCAGAACTGATAACTCAGATTAGGAGAGCACCCTACCCATGGAGGACAACTCAAATTGCAGGAAACCCCCCTGAAAATGGGGAAGCAGCAACAGCAGTGGGTGAGCACTCATGAAGTAGAAGTTGAGATTCCTCCTGAGGAATGTCAAGGCCTAGTATCATGAAAGACCAAAGAAATCTTCACTGTTCAACTCAGCTGCATTTAAAGACACAGAACGAGATATTCTGAATGGGAAAAAGGACTTTTGTCATTAGTCCAGGCAATTAAACATCTTGAGCCACTAAGGGGTAACCTGTCCAGACTAACCCTGCTGAGACTTGTGTTGTTTTCTCTTTCCATGAATTATATCAGTAACGATGCCAGCACACCCCCACTGAAGATCAAGTTAACCATCAAAGGACAGCTTATCCTTCTTGTAGGACAATCATTGCCAGCAGGAACCAAATTTGGTTCACACATCAAGTTCAACCCACAGGGTGGAGTCACTAATTTCTTTTATTTAAGCTAATAGGTATGGTTACTTAGTATATGCATTCTACATGACACATGCTTTTCAGCTGTGAGTACAATTAATTGAATATGTCCAGGGATTTTACCCATTACCCAAATGTGGATAACACTTCCAGTATTGAATAAGTCCAAGGATTGCTCCCACACAAAAGGTGCCACGATAGAGAGGTCTTGGCTGGCCGTTGCCTCCCCTGAGCAGCCTCTCATCAGCACCTGAAACAGTGGGGCTACATGCTTTCCTTCCTATGGAAAAGAACTGTCATTCTTATCCAGGAGCCCATCATTCGAATGTGGATACCACCTCCAATATTGAATATGTCCAAGGATTACTCTCATACAAAGGCTGCCAGGTCAGAAAGCATTTGCTGATCTTTACCTCCCTAGGGCAGCTGTAATTTGCACTTAAACCACTGGGGCTACGTGCTTTCCTTCTCATGGTAAGGCACTCCCATTTTCTTTCAGGAGCTCTGTCCAGTGAAGGTGGAGACCAGCAAGACCTGTCTGYCCTGACACATTTTGTGTGGGAGCAATCCTTGATTGTATTCGATATTGGAGGTGGTATCCAAATTTCAGTGGTCAGCTCCTTGAAGATGATTGAAGTACTTTTACAGGGGAGGAAAACACCTAGATCCAGGGTTCAAGGTGCAGATTACATGCTACCCAGGAGAAGCAGATTCCAGCAACAGTTTTCTGACCTGGCACATATTGTGTGGGAGCAATGCTTGGATATATTTTATATTGGAATGCTGTATCCAAAGTAAGGTGGTGGGCTGCTGAAGAGGATTAAAGTGCTTTTACATGGGAAGGAAAGCACATAACCCAGTGTTTCTTGTGCATATATGCTTCCCAGGAGAAGCAAAGGCCACAAAGACATTTCTGCCCTGGATCATTTTGTGTTAGATAATCCTTGGATGTACTCCATATGCTGGAACTGTGCTCCTGAATGTGAATGACAATACCTTTCCTTGGGAAGGCAGACACATAATCCTGCTGGTGTTGCTGCAGATGACTGCAAAGTGAAGGTAAAGGACAGCAACAACTTTCTGTTATCACATCTTGTGGTGTATGTGAAGCGAGACACATAGGCTGAGGGAATTCTGTGAATCTGTATTTTTCAGAAATTACATGATACTTATACAGTAAGACATGCAATGTTCAGCAGAACTTCAAAAGCTTAGTTCCCGTAAAACCTAGTTAGCTTATCAGGGTCCAGGTTAGCTGAATGTTTTTCTTGCCCTCAGGCCTTTGTGTGATAAGCACCCCTGATAACAGCAGGAGATGTCTTCACAACAGGTGGTGTCTTCCGGGTCTTATCACAGGTGATACCTTCACAATGGCTCTTGATTTCTCTGCAGAGGTTGGCGCAGTTTCTTTTGCAAATTCACATCTACAACGTAGCCATTCAATACTGGAGCTTGAATCCAAATATCAGAACTCGTGCCCTGAATGTGAATGACAGTACCTTTCTGAGCTGGTTTGGCTGTAAACCAGCAGGGGAATTTAACCCCACACCGAATACCTCAAGAGATGTTAGGTCAAAATTACAATTTTAAAAAAGGTTAAAAAAAATGCAGTAATACAGAAACACGGGCTTAAACAAACCGACAGTCACGGTACAACCTGAAACCCTGTTGACCAGGGTGGTAGCTGTGCAGTCCAGTTAGGCACTGGTCCTGCAGCAAGGCCTGGTAGTCCAGTCCCAGTAGTGGAGTGGAGTAGCTGAGTCCAATTCCGAGGAGTGGAGTGGAGTAGCTAGCTGAATCCAATTCYGAGGAGTGCAGTCCAGTCGAGTCGAGTCGAGAGTCCTGTCGAGAGTGGAGTCCTGAGAGCAGAGTCCCGTCGAGTCGAGGGTATCTTCTCCCATCCAAAACCCTTGTTTTATGCTGTGTTTCTTGGCTGGCACCTCCCCCAGGGGCGGGGACTTTCACAATGGAAGAGGATCTTCCCGATGTTTTATCGGTTGCTTCCGTAATGAGCTTGGATGAACCCTAGGGTCCTCCGAGATGCTCCCGAGGGTTCTCCGAGATGATCCGGGGTCCTCCAATGGGGTTCAGCCTAATTAGTCAGGCTGGGTGGTGCTAATGGGCCATTAGCTGAGATCAGATAACCAGGGTGGGTGGTGCTTCCTGTCGGCTGGAGTGCTTATCTCAGTTGAGATAAGGAGTTCCAGGTGTGTAATTATGAAATTTATCCAGCTTTTGTGGATGGTAATAAAATATATAACTAACCCAGGACACTTTCCCAGAAAAGTGAAACTCCTAGTCCTAATGTTGGTGCTGCAGTTGATCATTTGCCCAGTAGAGACACATGCCAGCAAGACCTCTCTGTCCTGGAGCCTTTGTATGGGAGCAATCCTTGGATGTATTCAGTATTGGAGGTGGTATGCAAAATTGGGTGTTGGACTCCTGAAATGGAATGACAGTGCTTTTACATGGGAAGGAAGGCAGCTAACTACAGATTATAAAGTGGAGAGAGGAGGAAAATTCCAGCAAGACTTTTCTGTCCTAGTCCTTTTTGCATGAGAGCAATCCCTGGACGTATTCAACACTGGAACTCAGCTCCAAATGCCGGAATTAGGTTCCTCAGTGTGAATGACAGTACCTCTTCTTGCAAAGGGAAACAGCTAGTCCTACTGTAGGTGCTGCAAAGGATCATCTGCCAAGTGGAGGTGAAGGCCAGCAATATCTTTTTGTCCTGAAACACTGTGACTAGGTGATTTATTTTCCAAGGGAAAGCAGTATCATTCCCTTTCAGGAACACATATGAGAAATTTGGAAACCACCTCTACTAATGAATATATCCAAGGATTGCTCCAATAGAATAGGCGCCTGGAGAGATAGGTCTTGCTTGCCTTTTCCTTTCCTGGGCAGATGATCATCTGCAGCACCAACAGTAGGACTAGGTGTTTGTCCTCCCAAGGAAATGTGCTTTCATTCACTTTCTAAGCCCAACCTCCTAAATTTGGTACCAAGCTTAAAATTTGGATCCATCCAAGGATTGCTCCCACACAAAATGTACCAGGACAGGTCTTTACCTCCCGTGGGCAGCCTCTCATCTGCCTCTGAAACACTGGCGACCTGAGGTGTCATGGGCCCATTGAGCCAGAAATAACTCACCCTTGTGTTGCCAGTGCAGACCCACCTGAGACACTTCAATGCTGGCAGCCTGATCCTCCTGTGCGTTGTTGCGATGCTCTTCAGTGTTCGACTCTTGGGTCCGTGTGCATCCACAGGAGGGACTTTCACAGCCAGCTTCTCTACCTGGGCAGCGATGTCTTGCCCGAATGCAGCAGCCCAGATGGGTTTTCCTCTGTGCTGCCAATTGGCCTTTTTCCATCATTCCAGCCACCCCCACAGAGCATTTGCTACCATGCATGAGTCAGTGCAGAGGTAGAGCTTTGGCCACTTCTCTTGCTCAGTGATATCCAAAGCCAGCTGGACAGCTTTCAGCTCTGCAACCTGACTGAATCCACCTTGTCTTTCAGTGGCTTCCACAACTTGTCATGTAGGACTCCATACAGCAGCTTTCCGTTTTTGATGCATTCCTACAGTACGGCAGGAACCATCAGTGAAAAGAGAGTGTTGCTTTTAATTTTCTGGTATCTGATTAAATGGTGGGGCCTCCTCAGCATGTGCCACCTTTGCCTCCTCCTCTTCTGATGATCCAAAATTTTTGCCTCTAGACCAGTTTGTGATGACTTCCAAGATCCCTGGACTCTCCCTTAGAACATTCAGCCCATCACTGGCAGTCGGGGTGCCAGAAGAAGCTGTGATTTGGTGCCAATCACTTCTGAAACAGCTTGAACCCCCCCATAAGCTGCCAGTGTCTGTTTTTCAGTTGGGGTGTAACTGGCCTCAGATCCTTTGTATCCCTGACTCAAGAACCATAGGGTCGTCCTCGAGTCTCCCCAGGTACCTTCTGTCAGAGGCTCCAGGATGGACCATTCTCCCCAGCTGCAGTGTTGAGCACATTTTTCACATCTTGTCCTGTCCCGACTGCCCCAAGGGCTGCTGTAGGAACAATCTCCTGTTTAATTTGTTCAAAAGCTTGTAGCTGTTAAGGACTCCACTTGAAATTGATCTTCCTTGTCACATGATAGAGACGGTTTACAATCTGACTGTAATCTGGAATATGCATTCTCCAAAATACCACAGGGCCAGAAAAGCCTGTGTTTCCTTCTTGCTGGTCAGTGGGGACATGGCTGCTGTTTCGTGAACCACATCTACTGGAATCTGACAGTGTCCATCTTGCCGTTTTAGTTCTAAAAACTAAATTTCCTGGGCAGACCCCTTGACCTTACTTTGTTTTATGGCAAAACCAGCCTTCAGGAGGATCTCGATTATCTTCACACCTTTCTCAAAAACTTCCTCTGCCGTGGCACCACTTTGCTGCCTTGGACTCCAGTTCATACTGAAGTTCCAGCATGTCCAGCACACCAGCACTCAGTGATGGTGTGACTTCATTCAGGCCATGACAGTCCACTGTCAGTGTCCACTCTCCAATGGACTCACGCACAGGCCACATGGGGCTATTGAAGGGTCAGTGGGTCTTGCTGAGCACTCCCAGCTCTCCAGTTCACGATCATCTCATGGATTGGGACCATGGAGTCCCGACTGGTGCTATGTTGCCAACGGGGTACTGTTGTGGTGTGATCAGTACCTGCTGTTCTTCAACCCTCAACAGCCCCACAGCACAAGGGTCCTCTGAAAGACCAGGCAAGGGATTCAGTTGTCTAATTTCTTCTGTCTCCACAGCAGCTCTCCCAAAGCCCAACGATGCCCTTTTGGGTCCTTGAAATACCCTCTCCTGAGGTCCTCTAGGCCAAGGATACACAGGGCCACTGAGCCAGTCACAATGGGGTGTTTTTGCCATTCATGCCCAGTTAGGATCATTTCAGCTTCCAGTAAACTCCCTATTGGGATCCCCTGTCACCCCAAAATGGAGATGGATTCTGCCCCTACATGACGGCATCTGGGTCCATTGTGCACCAGTGTCAACCAAAGCCTTGTGCTCCTGTGGCTCTCCTGTGCCAGGCCACGGATCCACACATTCCAAGAGATCCCACTCTCCCTTTCCCACACCTGGCTGAGCCAGTGCCCCTCTCTAGGTGTGATCATGGTACTTATTGCTCACTTCTTGTAAATATCACCTGGAGGTCCCTTCCAGAGGATCAGAAGTAACATCAGCCCTTCTATTCTGCCTGAGGACTTGCCTACTGGAAACTGGAGTGGCATTTTTCCGTGAAGATTTTTCTGCCTGGGAAACCCTTGTGAGACCTTTGTGAAAGTGATCCCCATGACACCCTTGTGAGACCCTCGTGAGGGACCCTCGTCTCAGACCCTCATCTCACCTGGGCCTTGTAGGTGAGCAGGATGATGTGGGTGATGCTGTACAGGGTCATATAGACAGAGAGCTGGACAGAGCTCCCCAGGCTGATGTGGCCCCTGGGAGCACCAACCCCATGGGTGTCCCATAGAGACCCCCAAACCTACCCCATAAACCTCCTCAAATGCTCCATAGGGACCCCCAACTGCCCCACAGCGACCCACAGCTGCCCCCTGTGCCCCCAGCCACTCCTCKCACACCCCYCTCRGTACCTGTGRTGGACAAGCYCTTGYYCAGCAGGRYGAGCWTGAGGAGGAAGATGAGGAAGCTGATGGGGGGGGGGGGAGTGGCTGGCACAGGGGCATGAAGGGGGCTGGGCACCCTCCCTTCATCACACCCCCCCACACGAGGGTCTGTGCACCCCACGTGTGTCACACCCCTTGTTCTGCCAATTGATGGGGGTGCTTTAAAGGACACAGACACCAATAGAAAGAATGGTCTTATTTTACTATGAATAGTAAGGCAACACAAGAGTAAAATGATACATTCAATAAAACAATAAGCTGACTACACAGTTGGCCTTAGCAACAAGCAAAAATAAGCAAGGTAATGCACCTAATTATTACTATATGAGAAAAAGGACAGTGATCGAGAAAGATCCATCACCAATTGTCTCAATACTTTACCATCATCCAGAGTCTGCAGTTGCTGGGGAGCCCCATTTCACAGCAAGGACCTGGAGAACCTGTCCTGGGTTAGTCATATATTCTATTACCACCCACAAAAGCTGGATAAATTCATAGTTACACACCTAGTCCCTGAGGGATTCCTTATCTCAACTGAGATAAGCACTCCAGCTGACAGCAAGCACCACCCATCCTGATTATCTGATCTCAGTAATGGCCCATTAGCACCACCCATCCTGGTTAATGGCCCGATCTTGGAGTTGGAATGTCAGAACACCATCAGGACCATCCAAGCTCATTACCAAAGCAACCAATAGAACATCGGGAAGATCCTCTTCCCTTGTGAAAGTCCCCGCCCCTGGGGGAGGTGCCAGCCAAGAAACACAGCATAAAACAAGGGTTTTGGATGGGAGAAGATACCCTCGACTCGACTGGACTCCACTCCTCGGAATTGGACTCAGCTAGCTACTCCACTCCACTCCACTCCACGGAATTGGACCCAGCTACTCCACTCCACTACTGGGACTGGACTACCAGGCCTTGCTGCAGGACCAGTGCCTAACTGGACTGCACAGCTACCACCCTGGTCAACAGGGTGTCAGGTTGTACCGTGACTCTGTCGGTTTGTATAAGCCCGTGTTTCTGTATTACTGCATTTATTTTAACCTTTTTTATTAAAATTGTAATTTTGACCTAAAATCTCTYGAGGTATTTTGTGTGGGGTTAATTTCCCCTGCTGGTTTACAGCCAAACCAGTACAGAGCCCCTCCCAGCAACTGGGAACTCCTACACGGAGTGTCCACCCATTGGTGAGGTCTCTGGTTTGCCCAAAAAGGGGTTCATCTTGTATAGGCCCAAGTCAGCAAGTCCAAGTGACTTGTTTGTATTTTTAGTACAGGAACACCTGGGTCTGATGGCACTTCTCAACCAGCCAGGGCCAGGGCTTGGCCAGAGCCCAGGCCTTGGCTGGGAGGGTTTTCCCTAAAACACCCTACAAACAAGCCTCTATTAATGTCAGTTGGGAAAGTTTCTTAAAATTATACATTTCTTGCAGATAACTACACAAGGTTATGTGAAAGTTTCTAAAGCAGCCGATTTGGTGTTAAATAGCTGTGTAAGTGTCTTTGTCATCTATTTTTAGCTAAATAACATTGATGGTGTTGGTCATACAGTGCCCAGAACCCATCTTGTAAGGCAACTCTGGCTTAGGCCTGCTGCTCAGGCCTCAGCACATCACACCTCCCCCTCCCACAGGAGAATCTGTGTCCCCCCATACCTCCTGTACTCCCCCAGGCCCCTCATCACCTACCGTGACCCCGAAGTGCCCCTGGGCCCCCCTATAACCCCTATACTCTTGTGTGCCCCTCCACAGCCCCCATGCCCCCACCCAGCATCTTGACCCTGCCATTGCCCACTCCATCACAGGCACAGGGATGCCCCTGAGAGCCCCCAAATCCCCCATGCCCCCAACACCCCCCCATTCCATACCTGCCCAGACCTTGACTCTGCTGTTGCCCGCCCTGTCACAGGTGTATTACCCCCGGTAGATGCAGCACAGGAGAAAGCTCACAACCAGGGGGACACAGGGGGAGCTGGGGGGGAACTCCCAACCCCAACTCCCAATCCCCCCAGCCCCAGACACCCTCTTTGCTCTTCACCATCTCAGGAATCCCCCCAGCACCCAGGGACCCCCCACCCCCCTTTGCTGCAGGGGACCGCAGGACTCCAGTGCCTCAGTGGAGCCAGAGCCCCCYAGACCCCCATAACCCCCCCAGACCTCAAAACCCCCCGGTCCTGATACATCCCCGTCCCCCCAGACCTCCTCCTGACACCAATAATCCCCCCAAATCCCAATAACCCCCAAGATCTTGATGCACCCCAATGTCTGCAGCCCACCAGACCCCAATAACACTTCTTAGCCCCCCCAAACCCACTCAGAACTGCTCAGCCTCACCAAATCCCAGTATGCCCCTCAGAGCTCGACACGCCCCAATCCCTGAAGATCCCCCAAATCCCAATATAACTTTCGCAGACCCCAATGCTCTCCAGTCTCCCCAGCTGCCCCCAGCCCCCACAAACCCGCCTGTAGCCCCCCCAAGCTCCCCCCTCACCTTCCATACTGGCAGCCACCATGAACATCTTGTAGGTGGCGTGGAGCAGCTGCCACCCCTTGAATATCTCTGGGGGCCTGGTGGGTCAGCAAAGGATCCCCCAAAGCACTGGCTCCCCTCAGCCCCACCTCAAAGCTCAGATTCCCCCCCAGCCCCTCACTGATGAAGAAGATGAGGGTGAGGATGAGGATGAGGCTGATGATGATGATGACGATGACGATGAAGACAAGGATGAAGGTGATGTCCATCTCCAGGATGCCTGGGGAAGGTGGAGGGTGGGGTGCACCCCATGAGCCCCCAATACCGCAGCCGTAGCCCCCTTGCACAGCAGCTGTCCCATCAATCCTGATGTACCTCAATCCCTTCAGCTTCCCCAGACCCCAACAACCTCCAATATATCCCCCAATACTGTTGCACCCCAATCCTTCCAGCTCCCCCAAACCCCAATAAAGCCACCCAGACCCTCGTATACCTCTGCATCTCAATGCACCCCAATCTCTGAAGCCCCCCAGACCTTCATAACTCCCAATATACCCTCAGACCCTGATGTACCCCAATCCCTTCAGCCCTCCCAGACCCTGCAGACACCCCTAGGACCCCCGAGACTCCAATAAACCCCCCCAGACCCCATAACCCCCAATATACCCCCCAATCTCGATGCACCCCAGGCCTCCTCCCACTGTCGTCCCTGGCCCACGGCCACACCGAACTCATCGGCTGAGAAGTGCCGCATCCAGAAGGAATCCCCGTTGGTCAGCACCATCTCGTACTCCAGCTCCAGCCCATCAACCTGGGGGGTCCRGAGGGCTCACAGGGGGGACATGAGGGGTACTCCCCCCTCATTTGTTGAGGGCCACGTACCACCAGCGCTCATGCATGGAGCAGAAGCTGTGGCCACTGGCACAGCACAGTCCCTGCACCCCCCCAGCCCTCCATAACTCCCCCAGCCCCCAACATCCCCCCAGCTCCTGATGCACTCCAGTCCTTGGAGCGCCCCCAAGCCCCCCAAGCCCGATTAGAGTCCTCCCAGACCGAAATATACCCCCCATCATTATGCACCCCAACTCTCCACCCCCCAGGTGCCCCTCCCCTGACAGGCCCCGCCCACAGGCACAGCTCCCACCCTCTGCACTGGCCCCGCCCGCTCTGGCAGGGCCCCACCCACAGGTCCYGTGTAGGCCCCACCCTGACTCAGACCACACCCCAGTGCAGGCCACACCCTTGAATAGGCCACAGATCCAGGCCAGACCACGCCCACCTGTCACCTTGCAACTCCATACAACCCAGTACAGCCCAGTACAGCCCACTATCACCCAGTACAGGCCAGCAGAGTCCAGTATAACTGACTACAACCCGGCAGAGCCCAGTATAGGCCAATATAGTCCAGTATAAGTGTGTATAACTCAGTACAGCCCAGAACAGCCCAGTATTTCCCCCAGGGGAATCTAAACTGGGTGGTTCAGTCTGCGGAAGTGGAAGAGGAAACAAGAGCAGCACTTGGCAGAGGGGGGAGCACGGGGTGGGGCAGAGGACTGAGTGTCCCAGGGACCCCCCGGACTCCAGGGGGCTGTACATGGAGGGTGACCCAGCTGTGTGGCCTTGTACCCCTGCCACCCCCCCCCCAGGGACCCCTAAATCCGTCCAGGCAGGGGCCTCCCCCACCCACGTCAAAGGGAGGTGCCGGGCAGGGGTGCTGCTTTTCCTGCCCTTGCCTGAATCCAGCTGGGCTCGCGACCTCCTGGGTTCTCAGTCCACAGAAGCAGTCTGACAACTTTCACAACAGGCAGCTTCGTTAAGGCAGCAGCGAAGGCAAGAGGATGAAAGAATTGGACTTCTGCAACTATATTCCAAGTTTTATTTTCTCTGCCGACGAGGCAGGGCGAGCAAAGCTTGAAGGGAAGTTAGCAGAGAGACCCCTAGCCGCTCTGTCTCTGCTGCTTTAAGGGGTAGGGATAACAGAGTGTAACCAATCAGAGTATACAGATACATGAGAGAAAACCAATGAAACATCTCAGAGGAGGAACAAATTTAAACTGAATAATAACAATACAGTTAGAGGGAATTTCAAATCAAGCCAACCTGTTACAAAGCTTAAGGTTCTATGACGGAGGAGAAAGCATAAAGTAAACGCATGTAGCTATGCTGCTGATTCCTCCTTTGCTCCACCTTCAGGGACAGAGTCCTGCAAGGGAAAGTTCACCCATTCCGAGCCCCCTTCACAGAGCCCGGACTGCACCATAGCTACACGGGGGGAGGGCAGTGGTGACACAAAGTGATACCCAAAACTTCCCTCTTCTAACCCCAAAATCACCCAAAGCAGAGGCAGTGGCATGGTGGGAACCTGATGCGGGGGTAGGGGTCCCCAAAACCTCTGGAGATTGGGGGCCAGGGGATCCTTGGGGTGTGTGGAGGTTCCTTGGCCCTGAGCGAGGCCCCTGGGCCCTGATGGAGGTTCCTGGGGTTCTGGGGGAGTGTCTCTGGGGTGTGGATGAGGAGTCTCTGGGCCCTGAGGGGAGTCCCTGGAATGGTGGTGGGGTCCCTGGGTTGCAAGGGGGATCCCTGGGGTGGTGTGTGGGAGAGTTCCTGACCCCAAATGTGGTCTCTGGGCCTTGAGGGGGGTCTCTGGCGTGTCAAGGACACTCCTCACCCCATTCTCTCCTCCACTGCATCCAGGATCTCCCCAGGGTGTGGGCAGGATGTGTGTTCCGCTGCTGGTGATGCTGGTGACACACGTGCTGGTGCCTGCAGGGGTCTCTACCTATGGATTCCACAACTGCATCCAGGCACYGTGGGACCCTGGACTGTTCCGCTGCATCCAGCGCTTCCTGGGAAGCATGGGGGCTGCAGTGGGTGACCTCCCCTCCACTGCCACCTCCCTCAACCTCTCCATCAACACCTTGCACCAGGTGACCCCTGGTGCCTTTGGCCACCTGCCACGGCTCCATACACTTGACCTGACCCACAACCAGCTGGAACTCCTGGCCCCGGGGGCTTTCTGGGGGCTGTCGGCACTGGCCCACCTAGACCTGGCCCACAACAACCTATTGGTGCTGGCCACAGGTGTGTTCACTGGGCTGGGCAACCTGAGTGCACTGTGGCTGGACCACAACCCGCTGTGGGAGGTGGGTGGCCCCGAGGCTTTCCGGCCACTGGCTGCCCTGGCCACGCTCTGGCTGCGGGGCGGCCGGCTCAGTGCACTGGCGCCTGTGGCCATGGCCGTGGGGCACTTGACACACCTGGACCTGCTCGACCTGTGTGGCAGCATGCTGTCAACACTGGGCCCAGGGCTGCCGCCCACACTGAGACTCCTGCGCCTCTGCAACAACTCCCTGGGGGCTCTTTCGAGGTCAGCCCCCGGGGTGCTGCCCCCAGGGCTGCGCATGCTTGACCTGTCCTACAACATCATCTCGGACCCCGAGCCACTCGCTCACCTGTGCCTGCACAACCTGAAGCATCTGCACCTGGCTGGGAACCCAGTAGATGTGATGGAGTCTTCCCGCGCCACGTGGACGTGTCAGGGCTGCAGATGGGCACAGGGGGCTTGGAATASTTGTGCCAGCAGTTGAAAGGGCCATGGCTGCAGAGGCTACAGCTGCAATGCATGGGGCTCGTGGCAATGCCTGACAGGGCTCTGACCAGGTGTCCGGTGCTGGGTGCCCTGGATATGTCTGGCAACTGGCTGTGGTATTTGGGCTGCATAGGGTGGCTGCTGACCCAGGCGCAGCACATGGCACTAGGCGAGCTGGTGGCCGAGCACAACCTGCTGCAGCGGCTGCCATCATGCCAGGGGACTCCGGTTCTGCACCGGCTCCACAATGTGTCCCTGCGCTTCCACCGCATCCTAGTGGCTGGTCCAGGTGCCTTTGACAATGTGCTGGTGCTGCGGCAACTGTGGCTGGACGTGAATGGGCTGGCGCGCCTGGACCACGCAGCGCTGCGTGGACTCCACGACCTGCGACACCTGTGCCTCAACAACAACCTCCTCACCGACCTCCTGCCCGGCTCCTTTTCTGACTTGCACCAGCTGGAAGACCTCAACCTGCGCAACAACCGTGTGGCCGTGCTCTTCCGTGGTGCCTTCAAGGGGCTCGACCACTTGCAGACCCTTGACCTTGGCAGGAACAACCTGCGGCACTTGGCGCCCATGGCATTCCAGGGCCTCCCATGGCTTTGCCGGCTCTACCTGGACCGCAACYGGCTGCTGGAGGTGCACGCAGCTGTGTTCCAGCCGGTGCAGCTGACACTGGGTGTGCTGGACCTGCGCGCCAACGCACTGCGCTACCTGAGCCGACACCCACGGCAGCTGCCGCCCTTCCACTACCTGCACCACCTGTACGACCTGAAGCTGCAGGCGCAGCAGCCGTATGGGATGCGTGTGGTCCCGCAACGCTTTTTCCAGGGCCTCAGTGCCCTGCGCTCACTCTACCTGTCACAGAACTTGCTCTCGGCCATCCCCGCCAATGCCTTCGATGACCTGGCGCAGCTGCGGTACCTGACGTTGGCTGACAGCAACGGCGGGATGGGCCATCTGCTCGCTGGCATCTTCAAGAACCTGAGCCAACTGTGCAGCCTGAACCGGGAAAGTGCAGGACTGCGCAGCCTTGGCCCTGAGGTCTTCGGCAACCTGACACAGCTGAAGGAGCTGCGCCTGGCCAAGAACAAGCTGTGTGCACTGGATGTGACCCTGGCCACGTCTGCCCACCCTGCGCTACCTGGACCCGCGCAAGTGCCCGCTGAGTTGCAGCTGTGCCAACGCCTGGCTGCCTGCCTGGCTGGCGCGTGGGCCCGTGCAGGTGGTCTACCTGTGTAACTACACCTGCAGCGAGGCAGGTGGGGCCCCCGCATACCTGCACTGCTTCGACATGCGCGTGTGCTACCTGGACATGGGGCGGTACCTGTTTGCAGGGACGGCACCAGCTGTCCTGCTGCTGCTGGTGCTGCCGCTGCTGCACCACCGCGGGTACTGGCGGCTGCGCTACCAGCTGTTCCTGCTGCGTGTGTGGGCGCGTGGGCACTGGCGTCAGGAGCAGCGGCGCTACACCTACGACACTTTTGTGTCCTACAGCTCCGGGGATGAGCGGTGGGTGCTGGAGGAGCTGGTGCCCGAGCTGGAGYGCCGAGCCCTGTGGCTCTGGCTGCACCACCGCGACTTCTGCCCCGGCCGCGCCATC